>UCWB01004856.1:0-10897 GCA_900474355.1 Torymus geranii | reverse complement strand
GTGCTCCTAAAAAAAATTTTTGCCAGTTTTGTGACACAAAAAGTGTGATAGTTTGGCGGATTTACTCATATATGTATGTTGAACTACCTTAACAAATCTGTTTCCCCAAAGAGGTAGTGAATTCATTTTATAGTAACCGTGAAGCGTACGTATAGAAGATTATAATTACATGGTCATTACAATAAAAAAAATAATTTAAAAAAAATACAAAACGAAACGTAATTTAAGAGAAATACCTGCAATACATTACATTCATTTTCAATTTCGATTGACCATGCATAATTTCAGTAAGAGCAATTCGAAAGGTGAAAAACAATTACATTACATCCTTAAGACTGTAATCGAAGCAAGTGATGTAACTCGTTCATAAGAAAGCGGCGTGTACATGCCTTCGGGGTAAAAACACCGAATGTCCTGCGGGTAGAATGCAGTTCCAAAGAGGGCCAATCTCTACCCTTTCAAGTACTGCAAAATGAAGTCATGGGCATTTTAATCACTGCGTTATTGCTCAATTCTTGCGGGCTTTGATGCAATTTTAAAATACGATGCGTCATTGTGAAATATTTAAACACGATTCAATTCGTTGACCTTCTTTTGTTTTTTTATAATATATTGTTATATTTTAATAATAATATGCCAATATATTATGTAATATTGAATAACGATGTTTTTAGTATATCTTGAGTTCTCACAGCTATTTTCTTTCGTCAAAATATAATGGTAATAACAGTATTTATAATAATATGATTGATAAAATGAATTATTTAGTTTGTCGTCTTAAAATATTAATTGTAGACTCGCTGGTCTAGAAACGTAAAAGACTAATCAATTTGTTTCGCTTAAAAATTTGTTGTCATTAAAGAATACGTAAAATTGAAGTAGATAATATGTCCATTTTGGATCGTTATTATCATCCACTTATACACAATAATAATAAAGTATGCAAAAAGGTAAATATATCAATAAATAAAATGTTCTCATATACATATTATAGTGAATTAAATTTTGTTACTGTTTATAAATTCTCAGAAATCTTTTCTCAGAGCTTCGATTAAGAATATAAAACATTATCATATAATAATGATATACATTTTTTCAGTAATAAATTAACTTAAAAAAAAGGATTAAACATTTGTATCGCTACAGCTAGCGTTACAGAGATGTAGCAGTCCTATATATACTACATCATTAATGGGCTTCAAGTAAAAAAGCTTCTTGAAAAGTATACCATCAGCTCTTACTTCAACGATGACATACATTTCCTCCTTACGCGAAAGACTTTCGTCAACACACGTGAAAATATATGTTGCGGCAAAAGGTCGAAAACTAAAGGCTCCTAATTCGTGGACACAAAAGCAGGCGCGTAGCGCAAATGGAATTAGGCTCTTTAAAAGTCCTCGGAGGAGGGCAGCGAATCTTCTTTGCATATCGTCATCGCGGACGGGGTCAAAAGGAATTTTCGAGCCTTCTGCTGCGGGCTGTCCGAGCGGGAAGGGAAAAGAGAGAGAAACGCGCGCGCGCGCCCGAAAGTAAAACAAACGCGAGGAGTAACTGAGGCAAGGAGGCAAAAAGAGAAGAAAAGGAGTAGCACGGAGGGGGAGGCGAACAAGAACGTGTCGGCGAAAAAGGAGGAGAGAAGAAGTAAGGCGGACAGCGCGAGCAAAACGACCGGGCGAATGGCTTCGGGGAGAGAGAGAGAGAGCGAGAGGGAGAATTAGCGAGAGTGCGCGAGCGCCGAGAGAAATGCATAAATATGCGCGCACACGCGTCCGTGCGCATGCAAAAGTGCGCGCAAGCGAGCGGCGGGGTAGAGAAAGGGGGTGAAGGAGTTCGAGTGTAGCGCAAGCTTCCATGTATGCATATGTGGCTGTGTGCGCACCTGTGGGTGTGTTTTAGAAAAGCCTTCCAGTCTCTCTCTATATATACGGGCTTTTCCTCGCCAGTGAGGAAAACTCAGAATGCAGGTTTTTAGACATTCTGGGTTGCACTCGGGACTTGCGCTTTTGGTTTTTCAGTTGAAAATTATGCAGGTATACTTACCGATGAAATACAAAACTCGCAATAACTTCAACGTTTAACTCTGCGATGTATTAAAATAGTTGCAGGAGTTATAGATTATAACAATTATGTGGCAGTAGTCGAATGGAGTACACAGACGTGTAGCTAATAGATTCAGTTTAAAATACAAGTACTTAACTTACCGAGTTAACAAATTTCATAAATTCATATAGTTGAAATATTTTTGTTCAAAATTATTAAAAGCTTGCTAGGAGAGGTTCAGGGGTCCTGATCACGGATTCGGCTGAAACTTTAGCATAGGTTTTTGGGTATAAAAATATGAAGAAAGCTGTTATATTAGACCATAACGATAAAAAAAAATTAAGTTCTGGGCACTTTTAGGTTTATTTTGAAAAAAGTCTTTAAAAAAACCTTTTCTTAAAACGGCAACTATTTTACTTTTGACAGTCTTAAATATCATTTCAAGTAGAGAAAACAAGCTTTAATTTGCTTTTTTAAGGATTAAAAAATTTCGATTCATTCCAAAGTTATGAACTTTGTACTGTTTTTAATCCCCTAAATTCACTGTTCGACTGCCTGCGTATTTTGGTGCACTTTCGATGCTCAATGTCAAACGTTCATAACTTTGGAAGGAATCGGTATTTTTTAATCCTTAAAAAAGCAAATTAAAGCTCGGTTTCTCAAGATTCATTTTCTCTACTTGAAATGATATTTAAGACTGTCAAAAGTTAAATAGTTGCCGTTTTAAGAAAAGGTTTTTTTAAAGACTTTTATCAAAATAAAGCTAAAAGTGACCAGAACTTTAGTTTTTTTGAGCGTTAGGGTCTAATGTAGCTTTCTTCACATTTCTATATGCAAAAACCTATGCTAAAGATTCTCCTAGTGAATAAGTAAAATAGTATAAAAAAATTTTCATTATTTTATTTATCAAGCTTACGTTATTATCGTAGAATTTAATCTAATTTAAAAAAACTTTTAAATTGCAACTATCTAATTTAATCATGTTCATAACCTCATAAAAAAATAAATAAATAAGTTAATAAAAAATGCGCGCGTTGAGTGCAGAGCTAGTTATTAATACATAGTTCATTTCATTCTCTTTGCTTAATTTTAATTTAATTAAAAAATATTATATAATACCGAGAGTTTTAATCTAATCTGAAGTTGAGCAAGTTCATGGTACATGTTAAAATAGTAAATCATTTTTTCAGGTATTCTGCCTGTTGATAAGTAACAAGTGTTAGATTTTTAGTCTATAATTAAAGCTCATAAGTCTATTTGAAAAGTTTGCCACCACCATAATTACGACTAATATACATAAACAATATAATTATTCATTTATAATATTTACATTTTTGCTATACAAATACTAAATCATTTTGTTTTCTTTATCTCAATTAACTAAAATGATATACGTATTTAGTAACATAATTTTCCTTACTGCTTAAAAGCACTAACATCTTTCGGTTCTTAGCAATCTGATATCAAATCTCAATCGGCGTAAATTTAGCAGTAAAACGAAGGGGGAAATCGTAGAGTAATAATCCCCGCTCCTTCGCATTTCCGGTCCTGATTCCGTGCTCATTCGTTTTATAGAGTAACGCGTATTCTTTGAAACGGCTCTTTCCGCGTTTGTCACGAATCGCGCGCTCGCTAACTTTCGCGAAATCTCCGCGCGATAAAGCCCGGACGCACGGAAAGCATAAGTTACACCAAGGGGGGAGAGAGAGAGAGAAGTCAAAATGAAAACAAGGACTGCCGGCGACGGGCGCGAGCTGAAATAGCACGAGGCCGTAAGATAATAAAACTGGTTCACCGCGCGGCAGATAAAACGTAGGAGGGAAAGAGAGAGTGGAGAGAGAGCTTGATGTCGCGTCGAAGCGCTCGTTTCTCTTATATTTTCTGTATCCTATAGCACACCGCATAGCGAATCTGCGACAAACGCGCGAGGATCGAGGGAGGACGAGATGGCGGAAAATTTGATATAGGCCGGATGCCGCACACAGCTTGGGTGCGAGAGGCGCGCGCGTAATCTCGCGAGTTTATATGCTAAGCGCATCAAAACTCGCTCGCGCGCGGCTTACTCTAGCTCTCGCACTTCTGGATAAGGTTACAAATTCGATAAAGTGGATTTTCGGAACAAAAGAAGGCTCACGCCTGCTGTGTATACGATTCTTCAGCACAAGCCTATACCCCGATAATACACTTTGCATTCTTTTTGGTGCCAATATACCGCAGAGGGGACGACACCTTTTGGGAAATCGAGCCTTTATATATATGGCGCGTAAACTCTTATTTTTTCTGAGCTACGCTGAGAATATATAGTTAGCCTATTATGTTTCCGATCGTATTAAATTCAGCTTTATGTAAGCATTATATGGTACTTTGAAGTGGAAATGAGGAGAAGGGCCTATTTTCAGACTCATCTTTTTTGCCTCGTATACACATTATCAATAATAAATTTCTTTGTAAGATTGACAATAATTTGAATAGGACGATTTAATTCTTGTTATATATTTCTCGTGAATGGGAAACGATCTAGAACCACTGAAAAAAAATCGTACAAAAAGACGAGCTGTAAATAAAGCAACAAAAGATGACGAAAATTTCTTAGGAGCAAATTAAGCCCTCAATAGCTACTTCAAAGTTCAAGGTTCTCAGAATTGTTAAAAATATGCCAGTGGATAATTACTGAGATAATCGCGTATCTCGGTGGCTTGTGTTCTATTAGAGAGCAACAAAAGACCGGAACCGTGTAACTTTAAAGCAAGTATAGTAGTTAAATTGAAGCACGTAATTACTCACTTCGAAACTCAACTTACTTGGCGACTCTGCCTAGTAATACTTAACGGTGCCACTATTATAGCTATAAACAGAATACCGGCTCTATATAGCAAATAATTTAATTTGGCTCGTTTGCATATTTATAAAAGACAAGACCAGGCCTTTTATATACTTGTCACAGAATTTTGTAATATCAATTTTTACCATTTAATATTAACATATAAATTCACTCGTACAATAAACGAGCATTACCCGCATGTCTACTTTAGTTGACGATTAAAGTGAAATACATAGAATGAGAACATTAAAATGCAATTAGGTATAAGATCTTTACTATACATAACACATATTGCAGAGAGAGAGGTACTGCTATAGAAACGCATAACGCAACTCCGAAATTGCAATGAAAGCGTTAACGAACAATTTTGTAATGACGTAAGCGCGCGGGACTAAGAATCGCATATAACCAGCCGCTAAGTATGCGGGAACACGCGCGCGCGCACACAGGCGTTCAATTAGACGGCGAACGATTAGAGGCCCCGGGCGTCGTGTGCGTAGCAGCCACTTATAATACCGAAAACGCCTACGCGCCTCACGTATCGCGCGTAATTTATGCGCCCGATAATATTACCGCTGCACACGCGTACCACCTATACATCTACACCTATGCGTGTGTGCAGCGCGCAACGGCTCGCGCATTACCTATACGCGCGGTCGTCGCGCCCGCGCGAATCTCGAGGGCGGCGAACAAAGGATATATCCTCGCGGGAGACATTTTCCGCGGGATCAGCGCTTTTTTCTCTTTTCCCTTGCCTTTTCCGCTCTGCAGTGATGGATTTTTTCGCTTTTTTTGGGTACGAGTCTGCGCCAGGCAGCTCTATGCATTTTTCACGACAGTTCTGGCCTTCTGTATTTTAAAATATACTACGTTGATGAAGTTATTTGCTTTTACAGTTCAGTGGGTCGATTCTGGTTTTGTTTACGGGAATAAATTCCCGTTCAAAGCTATTTATTATTGGTCTTTCAATAAGAAAAGTTAGAAAAATATGTTTTAATTTTAATGACATCGATAATAATTTATGTAAGTCAATTAATCAACTAAATTTCTTTCAGAACTATTCAGCGCACTATACCGTTTGTTATAAGAACAATGGATTGATTCATCTAAAGGTGCTTGGGATTTCTAATGGGGTACGGTATTAGTTAAGATTTTGTAGCATGCTTGTAACGTTTTTTAATCAATGTTGTAGAAGTAAAATAATTCTAAAATATCTTTCTAATTGTAACATATTGTCCTTTAAATGTCATAGTAAAAAATGTCGATATTTGTACAAGGTAAGATAGTGATAAATCGAGGATAACGTGCATTCACTATTTTTCAGCAGTAGAATTTCACTTTACTTACTTATGACTATTTTAGATTTAGAGAATAGATAATTGTTTTTACACTTTCATCGTAACATCTATTTACTTAAAGGAGTGAAATTCATGTTGATTGTATCTGCGTCTACTTTACGAGTTAATCTTTTAGAAAAGTATCTTGGCAGCATAATAGTAGTATTTCGACGCTAGTGACTACAATTGACATCTGGTAGTTACCATCCATTACATTCTTACTGTTTCTACCTAATAATTAGTCGGTAGTACGTGCCATTTAAACTGTCATTGATAGAAATAATTATTTATTAGCAGTTTTACAATTGATATGTAATTCAACTGATAAATTTACTGTTTTAAACAATAGTGCCTTTTCTTTAACATGTTTTAGCATGGAACACTAATTTATTGCTAAGAAATTTTACTTTTGGGTAACTTTAGGAAATTATATAATATTCGTAGCAATGTACTAAATTAATTACCATTGTATAATAATAAATTCACATAGTATAAGTTTTGCTGAATTATTCATAGAAGCAGTACAACAAATGAGTTTTTAGTTAATTTTATTTATTTATATTTTGTTAAGCTAATTAATAAATTTTTAAGTAAATAAAATATGAATATTGTTGTTACGTCAATCTAAGAAATGGTCAAATAATGGTCCAAAAATCGTTTCATCATCGTAATTAGCCAGTTTTACTAGCGATTTTTTAACTTCTTATTCATTTCATGTAGATGAATTTCTATACCAGCATATTAGTGCACCCATATTATAATTATTCTTTTGAAATATAGTAAAAGTCGCTCTATTAATACCTAAGCTATATATTTATTAAAAATAATAATAATAATATGAGTTTATAAATTTTATGTGTACAATAAATTAGCATGCAAAACGCCATTTATCAATTCCACTAAAACGAAATTTGAACTATTTAAAAGTAAATCTTCCTTATATACATCATTCTGTTGGTTTTAATATTCAAAATCTTAACTACCCAATCTACATAAACTCAATCCTGATTTTTCGTGAAAATCAAATTCAGATTGAGAACCGCGCAAATAACGCAAGCAAGGACATCTCACAAGGCGGCGCTGCGTATAAAAGGGGAAAAGATAACGACGTTACCGACCCTTAAGCCCGCGACGCAAAAGGCGCAACCTTTAGCAAATTCGTGCGGGTCTTCCCTTAGGAAAGAGCCGCGGCTTGTGGCCGCTGCTTGCTTCCCCATTCAAAGGGGATGTGCGCCGGCGGCCTGCTGGCTCGTTCTTAGTCACGCCGCCCGGGATGTACCCCCTCGAACATACACCACTACACCGCCTCTCTTCCTTCCTTCGCGTGTGTGTGTGCCCCCCACACACACCCACACGCGCGGCCGCGGAAACCGGTATTGCGCCGGCTGTGTGTATTATATACCCATACAACGCAACACTCTTATTCACCCTCTCACACTTTTACTTTCGCTCTGGCCTGAATAGGTATACGGCGGCCACGTGTGTCAAGTGAGAGAGAGAGAGAACGAGAGGGGGAAGTGTACCTTTAGTCCTGCGTGTACATATACGCGTACACGAGGGGGGGAGGCATATAGAGCGGCCAGGCGCCAGGGGTTTTTAGAGGGGCAACAACACACACCCCTGCAGCCCCGAGAGCGGCTCGCTCGACCGTGCGGGCCCCGCTAGTGCGCTATCTGCTGCTTCCTTACCCGGATGCCAGCTCTCGCCGTGGTCTGCCGAGTTATATACCTACTTTTTCCCTATCGCAAGTTTTGCGGCAACTAAGTACTTAGTTTTCCGCGCTCGTGTCCGCGTCAAAGTGTCTCTTCGTTCTGTGTCCGCGCCTGTACCAACTCCGGTTCTTTGTTCGGAGAGCAGCGCGTGGTGCGGTGGACTGTATATAGGTATAGATATACATGCGCGGGGAGTTTGCGCCCTATCTTCCTCTCGCTTTCATCCCTGCGCGTGCTTGCGAGCGCGCAGGCGCGTGTGTGCTTAACGTGGCGGCGAGGACGACGACATGTGGCGGTGACCGTGGCGGCGACGCGTTGGACAGCCGCGAAAACACACATTGATTGTTGATACGATTTTTCGATCTGCGTTTAATGCGCTCTCGCGGCTGTTTGTTTGTTGGCTCGACGGGAAATTATGGTCGCAGTCCTGGCTGCTGCTGCTGCTACTGTTCTGTGTTTGTTATTTCGCGCTGATGGCGTGGAGGGATTCTCGGTGCTTCGCCGGTGCTGCTGTGTGCGTCTCGCTCTCTCGCTCGATGCGTGGGTGCAAATGATTTTGCCAGTCAATTATTGATTCGGAGCTGATTCGCATGCAACCTGCCTTCGGTTGTTGAATTGGCCTGCTGTTTGGCATTTTTATTAGTGCCTTTTTTGGGAATTTCGACTCGCAATTTGTAAAATGTGCGGAGGAACTGTGAATACTGATAAAGAGGTATTTTCCATTAACCTATTCGTTTGATATCCCTCTGATTATTGTCGTTTAATCTTATGAATCATAACTACATCGTTGTCGTATTTGCAATATAAATGAAGATATCATCACATATGAGTGTATTTGCAGAATATTATTATTGACATAGTTTATTTGTGAATTTACCAATTATATTTAGATATGCTTTAATTTTCCAAATTGAATGACTCAATAATTCGTTCATTATCGTCAGTGTATTTACTGTCGAATGAATTGGACATTATCGAATAGAGGGTGCATCTGTTCTGCTTTATCGACCCAGATAATATTTGATTTCCACGTTTCGAGATTGTCAAAAGGAAATTGTGTTATTTGATTGAGTCTATTTATAAAGCGAATATAGCTTAATTATATAAATTAATTATATTTTTATAAATAACTTTTTATACATTCATATATAAATTTGCATTTCTGCTAGATGAAAATATAAAAAAATGTAAATTGTAAAAAGTGTAAATACGATAACGAGTTTGTATTCATCACAAGAACAAGGTTCAAATAAAGAAATAACTTTTATAATTTGTATATGGTGTTGTAAGTTTTTCACTGGTATACACCAATACAAATTTTTCGCACGTATTCAATGTGTCTCAGTTCCTTTATGCGAAGTCATGCAACATTCACCTGAAAGCTTTGCAACGAACGTGAAGTTTTCACAACCCCGCCGCTTTACATTCATAATTGAGCAGCACAATGAGCTCGCGCGCTGAATAGATGGAAATGTCATTTGGTTAGGAAAAAAACACAAAGGTCACGCGTCATCCGCCGAGTTCGTAAGGGGAAGTCCTAAAGAAGTCGAGCAGATGTTCGAAACAGCAGCAGCAACAGCAGCAACGCGGAATGCTCTACTAGCAGTATTATCGATCGCGGCCGCTGATCCCTGCAGCCGCGAACCTACAAAATTCACGGGCACAAGACCATTAGGAACATGGGGTGCGACGTAGACGTTACCCCGGTGATAAAGAGCCCCAGTCTACTGGTCGAAGTGCGATTCTGACGCGCACTATGACCACCGAGAGAAATGTATTAAGAATTATCAATGGATGACTTTTTATTCGCCAACGAGTATACCTCTTTACGGAGTGAAGATTCAATTAAATTTTCTATTGTCTACCAATAACGATAAGTAAGATGTTTGGAACAACGCCAGTTTTCTTCGCCGAGACGTTGAAATGGCAAATGGTCAATGTCTACCAGCACCACATCAAATATGCCGCCATAAGGTAAAGTCAATGTAGAGAGATAGTAGTGCATGTCAATTATTTTACGTGTTTCGTATATTATGTAAGATAAATAAAATGATGTTCAACTCTCTACTATAGGAACTACTCATCTACCATAATAATTGACCGAAAACAGAACACATACGCGCTCCTTAGTTTATCAGTAAGGATGAAACGCTTTTACCGCATTGACTTTTAATCTAAGAAATAGTAAAATAATGTCGGAAAAATGAGCGATGGTCCAAAAATGCAAACTGCAAATGTAATTTGTTTTGAAAAATGGAATATAAATATAGTTAACATTGGATGTAGACCATCCAATTTTTTTATTGATTAAAAAAATTGTCGTTAAATGATTGACAAATATAATAATAATATGATGACACTTATGATTGATAATAGTGGATTTGTCAATACTACAAAGATTTTCCATTTTTTCGAAGATCAATATCCATCAGAAACGAATAGAACCTTTTCATTTTCTAAGTGGCATGCTTGATAACACTTCTTTATATGTATTTAAAAAATATCAGGACAAAAAATTCTATCACCCTGATAAGATTTAGACAAAATTGTGTAAGATATCTGTGATTATCGTAAGATATTATGTAATTAATTTTGAAAAGTTGTGTATAGTTTAAAAAAAATCTTGACATATAATACTAAATAACACCCGGTTACAATATAGCTAAAACCAAACAGTTTTTGGTAAAGGATAGACCAATACCAGCCATCTAGCGGACAAATCTATAAGTATATGAAATCATACAAGTATACGCGCGTATATAATATACGTGCACATACTTACCCAGCGCATTTTGTATATATAATTTATATCATATATGTACAAAACAAAAATCCGTTTGGATTGAATATCACTGACAAGGAGAGGCTCAGAGATCCGGATCACGGATTCGGCTGAAACTTTGGCATAGCTTTTTGAATATAAAAATATGAAGAAAGCTCCAATATTAGACCCTAACGCTCAAAAAAACTAAAGTTCTGGTCACTTT
>UCWB01004855.1:0-10885 GCA_900474355.1 Torymus geranii | reverse complement strand
AATTATAGTTGAAAGCCCGGAACGATTGGTCGCGTTTTCGATTTCGCGTAATTCGATGCTTTCGATTTTTTCCGCGTTAGTTTGCGTACCATTGACAAGCGCGCGTAAAAAATCCACGGAATTCACCTTAGAGTAAATATTTCTATCACCATCGATTTCACTTCTTTTTTTTTTTTAAAGACTTTATTGATAATACAAAATGACGCTCAATTCAGAATCACCAACAATGTTTTAAGGAGCCTATAAAAATACAATTCGAATGAGATAAAACGATACAAGAATACGAGCCCTCTTCCATTCACGGCGAATCTTCGCACAGCATGCAGGATGAGGCTACCCGGGAACGTATACGAAGGGAAAAGAAGATCAGAGGACGCGAGAATCGCGCGAGAGAGGAAGAACTACGACGCTCGGAGAATTCGCACACCGCGCGCGTTTAACGACATCACACGCGGCGGCAGCAGCAGCTCGCGCGTGTATAACCCGATAACAGCCATTAGAAAGCGTTCGCTCAGTGTACACGTGTGCAGTTCTTCTCTCGCACTCGCTGTACACGTTTCTTCTTTCGTTCTCCAGAGAGGGAGAGAAGACGCGGGAGCGAATAATCGAGCGAATAAAACAGGGAGGAAAGTTGATTAGCGTATACCGGGACTGAATGATTTATGAGAAGCTGATAGACAGCGCGAGCCTTGCCTGCCTCTCCAGCTGCGCGAAAAATAAACGCACGCACACAGCTGCGAAAGTTAACGATGCACGTGAGGTGTGAACTACTGCCGTATATAAGAGTGCGTACCTATATATACACATGTTGAAGATCGTGTCGGGACTATAAGGTAGCGAGGAGATGACGAACTTACGCTCGAAATTATCGTACGCACGAGCGCGAGAGAGACGTTTTTACGAGGCAGTAGGCCTGGATTTTCCGCGCGCAGGTGTCACACTTTGCTACTAGGAAAATATGCAATTGTGTCGAGTGTATGTATGTGTGTGTGTATGGTGTATATAGTTGTACTGATGGATGTTTACAATAATTATAAATTATAGTTGTTAATGTGGCCTGGAAACGTCGAGATAAATTCTTTTTATGACGATCGTTATGCTTCTAGCGGTGATTGGGTATTGGTGCGCGAGCTAAAAAATCGGTTACCGTGTTTGTTGTTGTCCGATGACAGAAGAAAAAGTAGGTAGTATTTTTTTTCAAGATGCGAATTCGGAATGACTTTCTTTCGACTTGTGTATAGGATAATTAGCTGCGGGGTGATAAAATGAAATATACAGCCGATCACATAAATATTCATCATGCTGTTTGTATTGCAGGCTTTAAATGCACCAATAAAATGTTTTCATAATGTAAGGCTCTCAAATGAGTGACAGTGAAGATGAAATTTATTAAAGAAGAGAAGGTTAACAAAACCTATGGCTGAAATCGTCGTCAAAAGTTTTTGGCTTTCGTTTTAGCTTGTAAAAAATAATCCCGCGCATTCGGAGATAACAGTGAAATCGACATGCAAGTGCAGTGTTAATTGATTTAAAGTTTCTCTTGTAAATTATAGCCGCACGAGTGTAAAATTCGTTCAAGCTTGTTCACCATCATTAGTTAAAACATTTTCCTACCAACGTTGGTATGTTAACATTAATCAATTTGGACCATTATTTTGTTTTACACAGGTCATGTTGAGTTATAGCCCATAGAAAAATAAATTTGAGAATTTTCTCGATTACACGTCTATGGCTAACTTATGACCGATAGATATTTAATCAATATAGACAGTTGAAAGTGAGATCCGGTTTTGACACAAGTTTTGTATGAAAATTGGTATTTCCAACACTTTTCTGTGTAACCAAGACTGAGCGGGCAAAAAGTAAATAAAGATTGTACGTAACGTAAATTGGGTAATAACATACATTTTGTAATTTTATTCAACACACAATTTGCGTAATCGTTTGTTAACTACAAAACGCACAATTTTCAATCATCTAAGTTTTTAAATTTACTGTAGTCTTTTTAAACTGATTAAAAAGTGTAAAGTATAATCGAATCTTATATTTAGTTATCAGTTTGTAAATATCCAAAGAGTCACTTCGTGCAGAATTATGACGACGAACGTTTGCACGAAGAATACTTAAACACTGACCGAAAGCATCAAAGAGTTGCCCAGAAAGTTCCTTAATTATTGTATAGATATTTTTTCTCCGCAGCAAATCTACAGTCCATCCTCTGATCCTCTAAAAAAACTTCCCATCCTTCCAATCATCATCAGACCGATATACGAATTCGTCGACACCCTTAGATTTGCATTATTAACTAATGTAATCACGATAATCCCCCGACGACCCTTGCATTTAAATTTAAACACACCAGCACCGACAGCACCTACTACTCAACAAAAAAAGAAAAGGAATAATCTCCCAGGAAGCGCGCGGACACAAGCACTCCCGTAGAAATACAAAGAATCCTCGCGAAATCCCCGCGAAATCGTATTCGCGCGCTGGCACAAAAAGAAACAACTTGGGTATATACGAAGGAGAGGGAAAAATCTGCGCGCAGTCAACTCTCGCGGCACAGCTGCAGAACACGACGAAGAGCGAGAGGGAGAAAGAGAGAGTGGGAGGGAGAGTTGGCGGCCCCGCAGCACGTCATCAAGGGGCTAATTTAATCAAACCGGGCGCGCGTAGGGAGAGCGAGAGAGAGGCACAGGGGCTTTTGTTTTAAGTACCGTTAACGAGTGTTTATTTTAAAATCCTCCGGGCTAATTGACCGCAAGCTCCTTCCGCTGCTGGGCCACCGCCGCAGCGGCGGTTGCACACACACATACGTATATATACGGCGCAAAAATAAATAAGCGCGGGTGCGCGAGCACAAATGACCACCGTCCGCCGCTTATTTAATAATGTCCCGCTCCGACCGGCCAGTGTTATATACGTGTGAACGTACGTGTACGCGAAATGCAAAATCGTACATATAGCCGCGTGTGTCTCGACGTAATCCTATTACGGCTGGTCGTTAGGGGCGCCCGTTTCTTATATGTCTGCCCCCGCGCTTGCCCTCGAAGCACAAGATTTCTTCTGATGTTTCTAAGCTCTCTGTGGGTTATTGAATTAGGAAAGCCCGCGACGACGGCGGCCGTGGTTTAGCTTGCGGCGTGTAGGTACATCTGATTAGCCTGAATCCGTGCGGTTTAATTATGACGGTGAAAAATGGCGGAATGATTTTGACAAAAGTCTATAGCTGTATTAACTGAGGGACGGGGTTTAATGAGAGGCGACGTGTGTGTTTAATTGATAATTAAGATGTTAAACGGATCCGCATAATTTAACTGACAGGCGTATCGAATCGGTTAATATATTTACGATCACGCGGTGAGATTTATATTTTAACACATCCAAAGTTTATGGAGATGTGTGTAAAAAGTGTCTCGATCGCGAGGATTAAGTATGTTGTTTTTGAAGACTGTGAATTAAATTTTCTCGATCTTCACGAGATGAAACACGTGATACGATTAGGGGCCGGATGATTACGCTCATAATTTACACCTTTATATAACTGGTTTCATGATCGACTTGACGTTAACTAAGTTCTATTTTAATGATATTTTTAAAGCTATTGCAAGTTCACCTACATTCCATTATTTTTGTTTTAAGAAATTTCAGAATATCCTATGCTGTCGCATATAAAAATTCAAAAATGTTGCTATAGCCACAATCAGATCGTGAAAATACCAGCGAGCCAAGCATTGCAATCCAGTATCAGCTCCCTAATCGAACTTTCTTTCAGTTTTTTCAAGTATTATCACTCTCGAGATTGTTTAGTGCTCTTATTGCAATCAAATACATTACCGCTATAGGTGTCCGACGCGCAGTATCATGCTGTCATGCGTGTGAATAAATTAATTTACTTCCGCGCCACTCTAGTTATATATGTTATTTACGAATCAATTGGCGATCAACATGAGCAGCTATGTAAGTAGTTTTATCAGCCCCGATAGACCTTTCGGTAATAATGTGCGGCGCGAACGATAATCTGTGAGCGTTGTCGTTTTTTGGAAAGCCGCTGGCGACAAAATTAGGCCGTATATAACGGTATATAACGTACGTTATATATACACACATGGGCGACAGATTT
Organism: Torymus geranii; assembly: GCA_900474355.1. Lineage (NCBI taxonomy): Eukaryota > Metazoa > Arthropoda > Insecta > Hymenoptera > Torymidae > Torymus > Torymus geranii. Next base: position 6,762 of record UCWB01004855.1, on the reverse strand, counting down.
TCTTAGCCAGGGTACTTGTATTTTTGTCATAAAGAAGGAAGCGGTACTTTTTTTTCGTCTTCTTTTCGACTTCGATATAATGTCGCGACTTTCACTGGAATTTCTAGGAATGCATACTTGAGAAAGCGATCTTATCGCGATTTGGCATTTTATAAGAGGACACGATGATTGATGGTACAAATATCGCGGGTGTAATTTTGTGTAATATGCGCGTTAAAAATAGGATGATGTACAAGAAATAGGGTGACTTCATCGTGTGAATGAACGATTAAGAAAATTATAGTTTTTATCATTCAATTAAGAGGCCTACAATTGGATTAAAACTAAAAATATTTTTCAATGCGATTACAAAATGTTCAACCATTACGTCAGTGAAAATTTTTTATTGAAGAATATAAAAGTAGAAATTTCAATAAAAGAATATCTTTAAATGTCACCTAAAAACCAGTAAATGAACACGCAATGGTAGTGATTGAACACTTATAGCTAGTGAATGAACATTTAATTTGTATGTAGTTATATAAATTAATTTTTTAGTGGTGAGTAGTAAGTGAAAAGAATTTTTCAAGTTTCAAGACGGACGTTGTAATTGATAACAAATGATTGTCGAAAATTATTATTTATAAAAAATTATTTAAAAAAATTTGTTATTGACTTGTGAGCGCTTAACTACTAATACAGCCACCCTAGGTTAAATTGCTTAGGAATCTGATTATCTGAGAGCGAAAGTATAAGTAACGGTGACATTTTCAGTACAAGTATAAACTCTTGAACTTTCCGTTCTATAAAATATATCGGCACAATAAATTAAAACCAAGCGCAATGCCAAAAGTATTTTGCCGCGTGTGACAGCTTAATAATTTTCAACCATACGATATGATTAAAGGAATTCCTGCACTTATCGTTTTCTAAATAATTAACCTTGACTTCTGTCAGTAATCCTCCCCTCCCTTCAGTTTTCCCTTAATTTTTTAAGATCGCAGCCTGTCAGTGTTTGCAATGATTAGCTTGGCGAACGATGACGAATTTTCTCCTCTATAGCACATACGCGGACCACAAAACAAAGAAGTCACAATTATACGCAGTCAGCCGACTGAGAAAGTTTTCCATCACGTCAAGCACTACTCGCGTGCGATCGCGGGGTTCACCATACCAGTGGATCGGAGTCACCGTATCTAAAGCCATCAGATTACAGTCGGTTGATTTGCGCGCGGTCAGTATGTGTAACAACCACGTTCGTATGTCATCAATGTCATTTACGACGAAGTAAGTGTCCGAGATGCAAACATCACTCGTCTCCCATTTTTTGACCCTAAATCGGAACATGTGTTGTAGATCGTTATGCGTTTCGCTTGATTTTGTTTTACCAATATGTACCTCATTTTTTTAAATTTCGTTAGTTGATTGTTAATGACAACTTTCATGCCATATCGTTCAACGTCATATTGGTTCGATCGTGCCAATGACTTCCCGTGTTTAGTCTCGGCGTGGTTTTATGCCATCACGGGTGTGCGGTTATAGTAATTGATGGGCTTTCGAGAATGAAGTTTAAGATTAATGCTAGTTGGATATAGGCGACTGAGAGGTACATAGAAAAGGTCACGGTCTTGATAATATTCGCAACGTCACAAAAACATTCGTCTAATATGCTTTCACTTGGGAGTGAGTGGATGGAAAATTTTTTCGGTTCAACGTTTCTTCGAAGTTTCATTTCGAATTCATTTTCTCCTGAAGGGAAAAGTGCTAATGTATGTACAAGACCGCCGTTGTGCACGTATTCTTTACAGTGGCGTTAATTGGAAAATTTTCCATTTGTTCTTTTTGGAGAAAAAAAATTGGTGGGAATGCAAGGGTAAGTAAAAATCAATTTTTGTACACCGTGTTATACTCGATAGAATGTTAATGCAAATTAAGAGAATTGATAATTCAATCTATAAGTATGATCGACTTTGCATACTAAATGCCTGTGTCAGTTTTTCCTAACTTTTGATGTTTGACATAGAGTAGATCCCTGATAAAATTATTAAGAACATTTAATCTTCTAGTTTAAAAGCAATTTTGCATAATTTATAAAGGAGCTTTAATATTTTTAAGTGATAACTCATATTTGTGGTAATCCTGTTCAATAAGTTTATTAAACTAGTATTATATTAAAATGACCTTTGATTTTATTTCGTGACAAATAAACCTAACATTGTTGTGAATATTTATTGATATAATTAATAAGAAAATAATCTTCAATTTTCCGACAAATACCACTCTTATAATAGTGATGCAATCTCATTTACCTTATGCATAACATATATAGAAAGTAAATTTTTTGGCTTCTAGAAATCCATGTTTAAACCTCAAAAGCAATCCACGAGACATCTTCATTTCTAATTTTATGCAATACACGCATACACCATGTAGAACATTTCACTAATTCGTTCACGGAACACACGCGCTTTTCCCCCAGTTACCACACACACACACACACCAACCCGTTTACGATTCCCGCTAAGCCTCTCTCTCCTTAACTTTCAAAAATCCCCGCGCAAAGAATTCGTTTACATATGTAACTACATAGTTACATTAGTAAAGCGTCGTGCAAATGCCGTCGCCGTATAGAAAATCCCCATCATACACCTAGTCAGTCAGTCACTCACTCAATGCCAACGTTGTTCGCGCTCGTGCACCGCAGGATAAGACATCCATAGCTATATAATCCCGGTCTCTCTCCACGTATAGCTACTAGACGCGTGAAAAAAGAGCTGTACGTTTCGCAGGGGGGAGAGAGAGAGAGAGAGAGTGAAAGAGCGCGGCAGGCAGCGTGTGGGGCGCCGGTTATAAGGCGATCCTGTTTCCCGGCGATTCTCAGTTTGTTATGCATTTCACGTGGCCGCGACACACGCCCGGAGAACTGGGGCAGCAGCGTCGTCGCCGCCGCCGTCGCCGTCATTAGGCTCCTGGACACCGACAGCAGCAGCAGCAGCAACAACGTCAACATGGGCACGACACGGTGCCGCGCGAGTGTAATAAACCATCAGCTTTAGTCTCAAGCCTGTAGTAGTAGTAGTCGTAGTTGTATGTTCGATGATTGTAGAGATTCGAGAGTGCTGTGATTTAGTTTTGAAAAAAAAACAGATTTTTGAGTGATCTACATGATGATGGCGCCATTGACAACTTGCTCTGTTTTCCGTTTTTTCCAGCCGCTGTGCGTGCTACTGGCACTACTTCTGTTCAGTGCGCCCACGGAGAGTTTGTTTTTTCAGTAGTGAGTATTATTTCTTTCAGTTATCTTTGCGTATTGTAATAAGGGTGGTAAACTGGAGTGCGGAATATAATGAATAAATTAGAATTCGAAACACGTGGCCGGCTATGCCTGGTATATATCTACTTGCGTGCGCGCAACTTATATATATGGTGGCGACGCCATAAGATAAACGCGGTTTTTATTCAACTTTCCCCGCGCTATAAATGGACGAATTTTCAGGAGAATTTAATGTCTTTTCACCTCGTAAATAGTGTGCTTTCACTCATATCCTTTTGAGGATAAAAACGCTTAATCTGTTTAGAATTATAATGTTTAGTTTGATTATAATGTAGATATAACTAATTCCGCATAGTTATATTAGCTGATATTAACTGGAGAATGTGCAATTATTTACCGTTTGTAATTTTCCCAGAATCTTATTAAAATTGATGCGAAAATTACATTAAAAATAATAGGTTTGCATAAAATTAAAAAAAAAAAATTATTTAAGAACAGATATATTTTATTTTAAAAATAAAGCATAATTTACGTTAATCTTTGCTTAAACATAATAGTAACGATTGTATATATAATAGGAAATCGAACTTGAGCGGGCCAACATATATTTCTTCGGGCGTAAATAATACCGATAAATTAACCACTATGTTGAATGCAGATATAATCTGTATTAAGGGTTGCGCGGAAATGCTTTAACCGCTTTTCATATTTGCAATGGTATTCCAATTCAAATCAGAATCTTGTGAGATAAGTCGGTCAATTAGCTTGTGCCAATCCTGCTTTCAGTGAATTTCTCGGATAGCCATAGAAATGATCTATTTAAAAAATTCCTTACAGTAAAACTCGTTTTTCTGCTTGATTTTTTGAAAAACGTTTGCCTTTATGTTTTGAATGTTCTGAATTTTTAATCGATTCCTCGAAGAACAAGATATATTTGAGCTAAGAATAGACAAGAAAACTTCAGATGTAGGCTATTATGCATGCAAATATGCTTTGATTAATAATTTAATTTATTTATTATAATCGATTTTGTTTAATAGTTTGATATTTTAATAAATGTCACATACATGCACTTATTATTTATAAAATTTGTAAAGTTTTGAAATTATTATATTATACATATCATTTCAACAAACAAAATAATCTATTTTGCAGAAAAAGCTTTTTTACATGCACAGTTCTTCATACAAATTTTCAAATCACAAGGAAAACAATAAAGAAAAGTTACGTTTAAAAAATGCGAAAAATTTAACAATTTTTCTAATCTCTTAAACACCGATTATTCTAACACTTGTCTTCCTTTTGCAAAATTTTGTAATACGCAAAGAACATACGCGCTGACCTCACCGTGCATAATTAGGTGCGCCCGCGCGCGCGCATACACACATACGAACGATTTCGGGCCGCCGCCGACAACCCACGCTTCATAATTGACTGGGAATTATGTTACGGGGATTATAAATTATTTGTTCTATATGCGGCTGGCTTTGGCGGGGCCGATTTTGTTGCTGCTAATGGCGAATTAATTTTCGAACAGCCTCGCCGACGCCGGTTTACCACGCCATTTATCGAAGGATTAAATCACGTGCGCGTGCACCAATGCTCTCTATAGACCTCAGTGTATGTGTCTGTGTATATGCGTGTGTCTGTGTATGAGAGAAAGAGAGAGAGAGGGAGAGAGAGAGAGATCTATATAGAGTTGATGTGGACAAAACACATGCTCTCGCGGATTGTGTGTGAATCGCTTCTTTCAAGATATCCTATATGATAAAATGGTAAGAAAAAATTAAATGTTATACGGCTTCTGATTGAATGAATAATAACACCTTCAGACGAAATTTTATCTAATAGACTGTATTACGGATTTGAATTTTTTTTTCTTCATATTAGGAGGAATTTAAAAAATGTCCAAAATACATCTTTCTTTTGTTTCGTTTACTGTACTCTGTAACACGGGTCTTTAATTATATACACAGCGTAAAAATAAATTAAACCAATCTGTCAAATTGTTCCGGAACAACCTAGCTACGACGAGCGTAGAGAAACTTAACTAATCAAATCAATAAAACAATTCTCATATTAATTTAACCTTTACTTTAATCTATAAATTTTATACAAAATACAAGAATCCCGTGAGCGATTGATAATAAATATAACATATAATCGCTATCTAAACAATCTTAATAAATCTTCTTTCATTTCATTTCACATATACCTATATAAGGAAATCCTGAAAAAATGTTAACTTTCGGCGTCCCCAAAACTGGTCGAAAAATTTCTTTTTGTCTACTCTTTAAAGTTGAATTAGGGTGAACAAACTACTAATTCAACTTTAGAGAGTAAAGTTGAAATTTTTTCTCAATTTTCGCATTTACAAGATCAATTTTATGCGATTTCTATCTGGAACACTATCTGACATCGATATTTTTTTTCATTGGACGGGCAGCCCGCAACGAGCGATAATGAACTTCCTGGAAAGGCTGGGAGGTCATAAAGAGATGAAGCCAATTCATCACTACCACATGCACTACTACCCGGTGCCAGTGCTGTTACCCAAGCCCCTACCGCCGCCGCCGCCAAAGATCGAGATCGACTTATCTGCGCTGCACAGGTAAATATCCACTGTGTCGTCTGCCTCGTCAGCATCATATAAGGTATTCGAGGTCACGCGCAATCAAAGACGCGACGACTCACGCTTGTTTGTTTTTCGCAGCGGTCATGATCACCTGCGCTCTTTTAGCTGGTCGAATCATGACTTTAACAAGCTGCACGACGTGGAGATTCTGCCGCCTTCGTCGCACTTGGATGCCGGATGGGCATCGCCGCTACCGGAGCCCTGGCCGGATACCTCGAGTCTGCAGCAGAAGTCCTCCTGGGGCTGGGACAACAACGAGATCCTTGGTGAGTGTGTTTGTTTGAATTTAATTTTTTTTTTCTTTCTTCGCGGTAGTTCGGATGACCGGATATATTGGAACTTGATAAAGTTGAAAGGCGAGTAAAGAGTAATAATTGAATGCCTACGGGGGTTAATTATTTACGAAAAAAACGCATGTTGTAGTAGAAAGATATCGTAAAATGATAGGTTGAATGTACCAATTTTGGGCAATTCGTTTTTTTGGTTTATATCATTGAGTTGAAAGAAATACTTTATCGGTAACTAAGACAATTAAAATTATTTAAGTTTTTAAGATAAAAAGTAAATTTATTATATATTATCTAATAAGATTTTATGTGAATATAAATAGTAAGAAAATGACTAAAAATGGTACGTTTACTCGTTTCATTATGTTGAACTTAAATAGATGAAAAATGTTCTAAAGGTTTATGTAAATTGAGACAATTTTTAGTCAATTGATTATTCACCTTTAGATTTTTATAATTTTGTTTTATTTTATTATTTCTACCAATGTATCTATTGCATTTCAACCTAAGTAAAACCATTTGCATAATTTGCAAGGAAATAATCGTAAATAAAATTTAGTTATACTATTAGAGTTAATCTATTAGAT
>UCWB01004854.1:0-10882 GCA_900474355.1 Torymus geranii | reverse complement strand
AATTTGTTCATTGTTGTATTATATTTCTTTAATTCCATTATTGTATAATAATTATTATCAATTGTGGATATTCTTTTTATTGTATTCACAACGATGCCAATTTTTTACATTATTCCAGACTTTCTTGTACCTTGCGTCCATTACCATGATTAATATTCTAATCCTAGTTCCAAGTACATTTTATGTGTCCCAACAGCATCATGAGACCTATTAACATTATTAAAATGAATAATAAGTGCGTCAGAATTGATTTGACAGTCACAAAATACTTCAATTATTTAGTAGCAATGATGACAATCTCCACTATACACTTTTAGCATGCAATTCAATGCTTAACATCAGTTCAACGCACAAAAGTCAGCAGTATAGCAGCAGCATTATGATGCAGTAGCAATAGCGGCCACCAGGGAGTAAAAGATATATACGACTCCCGTGGTGAATCGACGCAGGGTATATATCTCTCGTCGCCTAATTTTTCGGCTCTCCAGCGAATTACGCACGCTCACATCCACACACACATACACACGAGCGTTCCCCTCGCGCATAAAAAATACGACGAGAAGAGAGCCGGTGCGTGTATAGTGTCTCTGTCTTCCTCTCTCTTTCTCTCTTTTACGCGAGCCGGTCGAGAATCGCAAAAAAGCGGAGAGCCCGAGAGTGAGTGCGAGAGAGAGTGCGAGAGAGAGAAGAGAGAGAGAAGGCGATGCCATTTACACCTCCGTATACAGGCTTAGCGAGCGCGGGCGAGCTATGCGGGCTTTCGTTATTTCCCTGCCTGACCTACATTCGTTTGAACGTTTCCGCGACACGACGCGCACGGCGAGAGAAAGAGAGAAAGAGAGAGAAAGAGAGAGAGAGAAGGGAGTAACACAGTGGCAAAAAGTGAGAGAGAGAGCGAGGAAAAGAGAAAAAAAGACAATGAGGAGGAAAAGGGGGAAGCAGCGGATCTCTCGTGAGCGCGCGCGAGAACGCGAGCTTTTCTGAATGCTGAAGAGAGAGAGAGAGAAATAAAGAGGCAGGTACGCCAAATTTGAAAAGAAGCGGAGCGCTGAGTGGAGATAGTTTTGTATTTTCGCGCGTATACGCGTTTATGAACGAGTAAAGCAACTTGAGAGAGACAGCGAGAGGATGAATTGGAGGCTGCGTCGAGGGTGTTGCTGCTTCGAGTTTTGAAATCGAAAACTTTTGATATACGCTCAATAGGGACACTTATCTGCTTTCTAATTATCGTTATATGTATAGAGGAATTTTTTTTACTTTTATTTAGGATTTTATAAAGCACGGGAAATAGAATGCTATAAGCATGCGGGGTTTAAGAAAATACGACCTACCAAAGTCACGCGAAATAAATGGCAAGACGTCGGAGATACTACACATCAGTCTCGCCTTATACCGTCGGCGGGCGCCCGTGTCCTGCTCCACTTCAGACATTCCCCTAATGTAAATAATTTGATTTATTTGCTCGAAGCAAACTAAAATAAACATTACAAAATGAAAGCAGGAGAAATAGCTTTTTCCACTGTGTACCAGAGCGAATTCGTAAATATTCGCCCCTTTTTTTCTACGTCTCGTGTTCTAAGCTGCCCGGGGAAAATCAAAAGGTTCCCTTTTAAAGTCCAAATTACAATTTTGTTTGTTAGATATAAATTTAAGCGTGATGCTCCAATTTATATAGCCAACTGTATATGTCACAGAATATTTTACTCCAGTTCGCGAGAAAACGTCAAAATGTTATTTATGACATGTTGCTTTGTACTCGCGCAGTCTCTGCGTCGCATTCTGCTTGGTCGAAATAAAAGTAATGTAAAATGGTCATATCTGAGTTGTAACCAAGTTTAATGACGTTAACTTTGCCACTGCGATTCGTTAAATTACCCTCCACTTTAACTCTAAAATTTAATCGTCAATTTACAAACTTAAAATCTCTATTACAAAACAATCATGTTAGAAAAATTTAGTATTAGTCCACGCACTTGTAGCTCCCCGTTATACTTCAGTAAAATTATTAACTTTTCAATCGCATAAAGAACTTTTCAGCTCCGTTCCACTCGAAGATAAGTCCACACCCGGAGGATTATAACCAGCCAATCGAAACGCCAAAGCCCTATACGCGCAACCAAAGACCGTAACAAATGCTCACTCGCGCCGCAAAAATACACTCGGCCGATCACACACGTATATATATAGGTATATACGCGGTCGTCGTGGTCATCGCATCTTCTTCTTCGACGTGTTCGCTCGGCCCCCGGGGGACCGAAAATCCTGCGCATATATAGGTGTATCCCCTTGCGCGGTCGACGGCTCTCCTTCTTCGACGTAAGAAAAGGGCGGGAGGGAGAAACAGACAGGGCAGCTATCCTTGATCTCGTTTTCTCCTACCGGAGTTCTTCTTGATTGCGCGCACGAGCGACGACTTGTCGGTCGGAGAGAGAGTGAAAAAAGCGGCGGGGGACGACGACTCTCGCTCCCTTTTCTCTCTTCCGATTTCGACGTGGGAGGAGAGAAAGGAAGAGAGATAGAAGACGCTATAGGAGGGTAATATTCGCATCGGATATATCATTGCCCGGAGGTGCGGCATATGATGCTGCTTGTGAGAAAAGTTGGGCGGTTCAAGGGTAATGCGCTGGAATATTGTGGTACGTGTAGACTTTTTATTTTAACGGCCGTGTGCGGGTCGAATTCAATCGTTAAAGTTTCGTTTGGAGTCTGCGTTGTTATTGAATACTGGTGATGTAGAACAATATGTATATGGGAAACGAAATGTTAAATATAATATCTAAATTGCAATAATTATTGTGGCTTATGTACTGGAAAATTATTAAAGAGAATTTTTGATTTCATTAATTATAATAATGAATAAGTATAATGCCATCAATTTTAATTCATCTAGAATAAAACGATTTCATTAAAATATATAAAAGTTAATTGTTTTAATTAATGATTGTAATGAAATTATTGCCAATTATTTCATTATAATAAGCACTTTTTATATTTTATTGCGATAAAGATTGGATTTCTCGAATATTTTTTGAAACTGGATTTATCGAAACCACTAAATATTTGATTGTAAGTACGTAACGGAAAAAAGTAGGGGAAAATCTAGTAAATGATTTCGACCACTTTTCTATTTGCTCGATTTGGTAAAATATAAATATTTTTGTAATAAATTTAAGCAAATATAGCATAAAGATCACGGATCATACATCGTAAATCTAATCATTCAGATGGTCGCAATAAGGGAAGATTACGGAATCGGCTCCCCCCACGCAATATTAACAAATACATAAATGTCACACTACGAGAAAGTTTAATAATAATTGACTATAAACTGTGTAGAACGAATATACACTGAACTTATAACTTTCATCATCTCAAGTCTATTTACCTACATCAAATCACCATAACGATTCCCGCTGCATTCTCTGAACTATACACAAAGAACATTCTCAACCTACTTTAACAGGGCACTTTTTGCCAAGCGGGGGGGTATAAGAGAGCATAAACTCGCTGGTAATCCGACAATTAATGAGCAGTAGAAGAAGAGCTTACACGCACTCACTCGGCAACACAATCCGAAAACACTTAAAAGTCGAGACGCTCGCACCTCTCGGGACAAAACTCGGCTCGAGAAACGGCGGGGATTATCCCGATAATATCGCGAATTAACGCGTTCCTTGCCGAATGTACACTCGTGCTCCCTTTCGCGCATAATCGCCACCTTAAACGCCGTCCTCTCCTGCCCCGTGTTTAATTAAACGTTCTCCCTTTCTCGCTCTCTTCTATATACCGCGAAGAAATGACGGCGGGATTGTCCAAGCTGTGCTTAACGCGGTTAGGCGCGGGTGGGACGAACGCTAAAACGTTCAATTAGCTTCGTAAAAACAAACAGCGCAAGAGGGGGAGAGAGCGCAGTTGGCGGCAAATTCAATTATCTCGCTGAATTTCGCCATTTTGCGAGGAGTACGATGTATTTACCCGTGCGTCGGTGGTGGCGAGGAAAAGCGAGAGGAAAGAGAGAAGAGAGGGAGAGAAGGAGGAGAGACAGGTGTAGGATGAGGCGATGTGGGAAAGGTGGCGAAAAGGAAACGGGGATTTATTTAGCTGAAAGCAACTTGAGTCTAACGCCGGGATGAGAGAGATCCCGTCGCTTTTTTGCGCTGACAAAGAACCGAAAAGGTACTTTGAAGAGACCGCGAAAAACTTGCCCACGGAGTTATGTCTTGCGCGTATCTCTCTTTCTCTCTCTCTCTCTATCTCTCTCCTCTACGTATACGCGCGCACAGGTTTTCTAAAAGAATTTCGCATTTTATAAGTATGCGCAGACAAGATGCGAAATAATGTCGGCATGCTAAAGACGATTTACGATCCGTCTCTTATAATCACTTTGGAATTTTCATAACTTTATAAAAGTTTCTATGGTAAAAATGAACTGCTGCGCGAAAAATGAGAAAATGAGATTTTTAAATTAAACTATTTTTCATTTTAAAGAATAAATTAAAATGTACAATGCTTGAAAGAATAAACAGATATGCTACTGAAGGAAAATAATCTGGTACGTTGTCTGCATGACGAATTAAAAAATATTATTAAAATTTTAATCTTCCTTCGCACTTTAAAAAAAGAAACTTTATAAACTTTTTAATTCTTACAGCACTAGCTTGATATTTTTTAAAAAACATTCGTGAACCGCCATATCCGTACTTCACCATACTAAATGCATGGACTGTAAAAGCGCTGAAGCCCTGCGAACTCTCACAACGTTCGCGGCAGTCCAGAAGCTCCTCTTTCTCTCACGCAAATCATACTTACTTTCCTATTGGGGCCCAAACAGAAGCTCACCGAACGACGTCATCACAGCTTTTACTACTTAATAAAATGCCGCTCGCCGCGCCGCTAAAGAGACAAAGACGCGGTGTAGCGACGAATTAGAAAGTGCGCGCGCGGGGTGTAGGTCGCATCACCACCGGGGGCCGAGGTACACTCCCCGGGGTAATTTTCTTACGCTCGCGAGTCTGCAATTGCCGCGCGGGCGGAAGGAAAAGTTGCCAGTCTCGTGGGATGAAGCACACGCGCTAGCTTCTGAGCGATGGCCATTCCGTGTATCGGCTGCACGGGAACGACGTCGTTGTGCGCATTACAGATATATGTTCGACGCGTCCTGAAGGTGCTAGGATCGTTTTCTGCGCGTCCGCGTTATTCTTTATGCCTTTACAGTCCGCGGCGGGTCGTTACTTTCAGAAGTTTGTTTTTTACGGGGGACAGACACGAGACGGCTGCGGGGATGTATATAAGGTTTTGGCGGATGAGTGTTTTTATGGGCAGCTGCGGGTGTACTTGTGTGAGGACGAATGCGCGAATCAAAATAAATTGGTTGAGAGGTGACAGTTTTGAAGTGATAATTGTTTTTTGTAGGCTCGTTGTTTCTAGTGTGTTTTCCTTTTTATTTTCAATGGTTGGGTGATGTATGGTATGGGTGGGTGAAAAATATTTAATTCTAAAAATCTATTATTTACATTTACAATAAGATTATCATACGAAATTAAAAAATAATATTATTTTATTTATATTAACTTTTCTTTTAATCAAGTCTATACCCACACATTTCACACTTTTGCTTAAATGAAAAGCGTATTTTCAAAATTAACAAAAATTACAATTCTCACGATAAATAAGAGGCTCTAATTTAATCAAAATTATATGGTAATGCAATTAGCACTGTAAGTTGGCGCGCGCTTCGCGTAGAAAATTCTTCTTCTCCTCTCCACCCCTGGAAATTTATTAACTGTTCCGAAGCTCGCCGCTATGCTGAAAAGCGGCCACTTCCGTCGAGGTTAATTTAAACTGCTTGTACACGATAAAATTAATTTTAAACCCGCGGCGCTTTAAAGGAGATATGTGCACGCGCTACACCGTCGAAGTGACCATCGTCCCGACTAAAGTTGATAATTAATATTTCGCAGCGTATTATACTTGGAGAAGTGTATAAAGTACAGAAAGTTTTTCAGCTGCCCTCGCTGCCGATGTGCCGTGTTATACATGTATAGGGAACGGGCGGAGCAGAGCCTCGCATGTACAACGCGGCGCATGTCGAGAGCTCGAAAATAGAGCGGTAATCGTGTAAACAGTGTATCGTCGGAGTTCCGTGGAAAATCGGGTGGAATACTACGCGGATGAATGCGCCGGTGTAAATAAACCGAGAAAAGTATTTCACTTTATTCCGGCGCGCACGCTCTTTTATCTGCTAATAACCTATGCAAACACTGGATTTTATGAGCTTTCCCAAGGTGATAATTTTACGAGGTAATGCTCACCTTTCGTCGCCTTTGACGATTGTTTGTTTATGACACGTTTTATAAATAGATTCTTACTTTCTTTCTCGTATTACTAAATTGAGTGGAATTCGGAACGCGCGGTGCCGCCAAGTGACTAGTACACTATTTCGAAGCATAAGCACGGTTATCTATCTCGCATAACTTCATACGTATTAAAAGAAAAACTAAAAAAAATGAAAAAATTACATGTAAAATACAATATCTTTCTGTGATAAATAAAAAGCATCTCTATGTTACACCGCATATATATTTTTGCGATGTTTATACGTTCGCATAGTTCCATATGTATAAACGACTAACTAATAGCACCGTCTTTTCCATATACGCTTATGTAGCATCCACAATGTGGGTCGAAAAGTCAAGCCACTCTGGCAATCCTGAAAACTATACGCGATGACCCGCGCGTATTATTCCTTTGCACATCCCCATAACTACTCTCCATCATAAAACATAAATAAGTACCGCACGGACCATCTCACATGTATATGCAAATCGGACAAAGCTCGAAAAAATTCAATTACGTGATTAACTCCTTTTTGCTTATTCTCACACCGCGCGACGCGCCTTATTATTCTAGCTCTATAGATCTCTTTCTCTCTCGCGCGCGAACACGCAAACGAATTAAGTTCCTGCGCCTCGCCTCTCGTATAAACACTCATTTGCGCGCTGCATTATTTCCGCCGTGTCTCTAGCTGCGAACACAGTGCGTAGGTAAACTTTTCTCCTTGTACACGCTGTTGTGTAGTTGCCAAGTCCGTTAAGACACGACCGAATTACGCGCGCGCGCGAGAAGCGGTCGTGTGAGACCTGCAACAGTGCGAATGCAACAGAGGGAAAGAGAAAGTTTCAAGTTGTGATGGAAGTGTGATCAAAAGGTCGGAATAAGTAGAGACGTTGCGGAAAGGTAAAATCTTACAAACACACTTGAACCACGTATTTATTCCTGTTCTATATACGGAATTTCCGAATCAAAACGTACTTATACATCCGACTCTTCACTTCACCGAAATAAAAATAACCATAGGAACCACGGAATATTGTGAAAGGCTGCTTTTCCACAGGCACGCACACCATTCACTCAGATTCGCTCTCCAGCGTGGCAGCTTAATATTTGTCCAAGAGATTACTTCGACCCTTTCTCTACGAATCTACTATACATCTCGGCGACAAATCTCGAAAGACTTCGCGCACCGCACACCCTCGTTAGTCCGCAAGAAATAGTCACCACAGCGCCGGATGTTCTCCCCTATATATACACCCGAAATTACATAAATTTATACATCGCACTTCCGCGTATAAACCGCGCGGTTCATCGACGCGAGTAGCGCGTGCGTAGCAGCAGCAGCAGCAGCTTCGAGCGCAATGATTTTGCGCTGCAATTATTTCGTTGCCACCTGTTGCGGAATAAAGTTTGGCCGCTAATGGCGCTTCTCTGCGAGGTGAAACAACGCGTGTAACGTCTTGCCGAGAGCAGGCGTATTATGTCTTTTACTTCAGTGACGAAAAATTCAAGGGTTTAGGCAAGTAGTTATATAGTGGTAGTGGCGGCCGGCAAGTTTTAATCGACGGCCGTTAGAGAGCCGAGGCATGGAAAATTGCGTAATTAATGCGAGTTTAAATAGTTGCCGGGCAAGAGAGTTCAGCGAAGTCAGCGAGGTTCAAGGGATCGAAATTGTATTGACGAATTTGTTCGGCGAGTTTGGATGCGTTGGCTTGTTCTGATATTGATGGAATTTCCGAGTTTATTTCAGCTGCGTCGGGAACTTTTGGGAATAGTTTTTCTGTCACAAAAGTTTCGAATATTCGTAAGATTATCGGCTTTAATAAAAAAGAATCTGTAGCAAATATTTTTTTATAACGCAAAAAAGTTCTATTTTACTGTGGCATATTTCAAAACAAATAAAAAGAAAGAATCCCTATCGTGTTCGGAAACCGTTGAATGACAAAAATATATTCTCCATTCTATGTGTCTCCCTTTTCCATTCGATTTACAATAATTCCCCGGGAGGCAAAAATAAAATTCACCGCTTCAATTCAAAATTCAAAAATATGTCAACTCCCACAAATACTTCACAATATTAGCAATTTATTAATTCTTCCAATAACCATTTCACCATTATTTCATAAATATTTGTATGGCGTCCTTTGGTCACTTCATGCACAACACAACACCGCAACTAAAAATACCTTCTCCCATAATAACGCGAGCAACGTACCTCTAGCGTATACATATACCTATTATACATAAAGTCTGAAAAAGCCACAACGGAGTAAATGCGCTAATTAATCGAATACGAGTCAGTGACTCCGTACAAACATAATCGGCACTCGGAACAAAAGCGCTCTATTTATTTAAGTAGCTCGGCTCTCGCAACAACAGTATAACGTAACGGCAACAACGTTGACGAGCAGAGCGACGGTACGTACACACACACGTACACCTCGTCATCGACAAAGCCTGCTTCTCGCCCTCTCAAAAGGAAATTGCATAACGACGCGTATAATGCACGAGAGAACGCGCGCGCAAGCTCGCAAGCACGATACCCTTTATAGAAAAACCTCCCCGCGCTCTAAAAATACGCACGTATGTGTACCTTTATGAAAATACAAAATAATGAAGAGGACAAGACGTGCAATATGTATATATATCGTTACCTCTTCACGTATATAACGCGCAACCTGGATTTTCCAAAGGGGAAAATTGATTTTTCAGAGCGCACAGCGCGTAGTCTCTCTTTTGCGCGACGGACTGTAATTCTTAACGATCTAACGAAGCGTCGCCCAAAGGAAGGGAGGGAGGAAAAAAACAACGGCGACGGCGAGTAGCTCGGCTCACTGGTCAGTCCTGGTTAATCAGGTATACCACGCGAGTGTGCGCCGCCTCATCCTCATATACCCTCACACACATACATATAGCGAGAGGTGAGCGCGCGTGCGCGCGGAGGCATGAAACGCGATGACACGCCGGGGCGCGAAGGGCTTTTTGCGGGGCAACGAGCCGTATGGATATATCCTCCCTCTTCCTCTCTCTTCCATATATGTATACATATACACCGCGTTGCACGGACAAAGTGTTTTGCCTCGCGCGCAGACTCAAAGGGCTAAGCTGACAAAGCGAGCGAGCGCGCGGCTGATTTATTATGGTAAAGTCATTGGCTGAATTAGCTCGCCGATGGAAAATTCTCACCTCGCGGCCTTATTCAGCGCGCGACGACACGCGAGCGTGTGTGTATAGCACATAGTGATTAGCCGCTGGAGGGAGAGAGCTTTATGGCGCGACGATGACTTACAGAAGGATGGCCGCATAGGGGGAACGGGAGTTTTTATAGGGAAAGGATATACGCGCGGCGAGGTGTGTGTATCTGGGGTGATGCGCGGTGTGGTTTATTTATGACCGCGTGTAAGTATATGGAAAGTGAGGGGGAGAGAAGCGGTGCATCTATATGGCTGATGGTTGGGTGGGGGAATTTCTGGAATACGGTTCGTATTTAGGTTGAAGGAGTAGTTCTGAAATAATTATATACAATGTTATTTTTACCATGCTTGTAGAATTAGAAAATAGATTATGAAGAAAAATGTATAAACCAATAGGCTTTTTTTTAATGATGTATAATTGTAATGGCTGGTTAAAATTTAACCTTTAATATACAACTTTCAGATATATACCTATATTTAGCGTTGGTATAATTGCTTTTCGAGGTAATAAAATTCTCGGAAAGTTTAATGGAAACCCAAATTTCATTTTACCGGAAAATAAAGGAGATCTAGAATCTTCTCCTTTGAAGGGAAATTCTCGCTTATCGCGCTGCCGTATCGTGTTTCAAGGAACGGCGCAAGATTTACTATATAAGATTCTCTGAGATCGATCAGTGTGGGAACAATAATCCTGATACGGCGATAACAATTACGGGAATAGGAGCTTGCGAGAATTGCTTTTCAACCCTTCATTGTTAAATTTAACTAAACCATAAATAATACGTGGCTTTATAATAATATTTTATAAAGATAATAAAAAAGTAACTTATTAATTATGAATAATTCAAAGATTATAATGAATCACTAATAACGAAATAATTCAAAGTTTCTGGAATTAATTATAGGAAAATGTACATGTTTAAAATATATATCGTAATGAATTCAAATCCTTTATAATTTATACTGTTGTATAATAATATTGGAGAGAACAAATCTTAATAATAAATGCTGTAGGTTAACAATACGATTTACAAATCAACAATAGATATCGAGATTCGAAGAGATATCTCCGACTATAATTCAAAGCTATAACAAAACTGTGAAGTTACAAAATATTGATTTGAACCAGATAAGAATAACCTCACGAAACGTTTTGATTAATTCATTAATGCTGAAATAGCCGTAAAGGATCGTTAACAAAAGCATGTATATATAACCGTTTCATTAGAACAACTCTAAATGGGTACCCGTGTACCAAGAATAGACTTTATTGATAGCATTAATTTACAAAATGAAAGACCCATAGTCACGCATTCACATTTCTGGAAATACCAACAGCCACCAGAGTATAATGT
>UCWB01004853.1:0-10883 GCA_900474355.1 Torymus geranii | reverse complement strand
ATCATGGCGTCAACTAAATGGGATAAGGAATTTATTCCTTCATCATTTTTGTAATCTTTCAAAAGTGAATTTGCATTTTCTAAATAAGTCCACAGAGGACGAATTTGCATCATCCAAGCTTCTTTACATAAAAGGTTGAGATCAGCACAAGAATACCCATTAGTTCTCTTTAGTATTATCTTATATTCTGGTTTATCAAATAATCCAGGTTTTAGATACGTTTTGAAAATTTGATGTCTAGCTTCTTCATCTGGCAGGTCTACGAAAATTCGTTTTTCTAAACGTCGTAACAAAGCCGTATCCAATTCCCTGTTGAAAATATTTTTGTTATTTTATTACAAAAAATAAAATACATTAGGTGAAAATGTAGTATCTGTTTTATATATAGCAATCACAAGATATTTTATACAAACCAAGGAACGTTAGTAGCTGCCAACAACAATACATTAGCATTTTCCATTGATAGAAGCCCATCTAATCTGGCTAAAAGTTCTGCTCTGAATCTCCGGCTTGGCTCAGATTTGCTATTTGCCGCTTCATTGGACCCACCGCTTACCGTCCAGTCAACTTCGTCGATAAATATTATCGATGGAGCATGGTATTTCGCCAAATCCGAGAGTACCTTCATTAAACAATGGAGATTTTATGCTACACGTATAATGTATTATTTGTAGGTAGTTATACTTACTAAAAAGTCATTACTCACCCGAACGTATTTTTCACTTTCTCCGCGCCATTTACTAATGAGGGAACTTGACGTTATGTTAAAGAACGTAGCTTTACATTCTGTCGCTACAGCTTTAGCTAACATTGTTTTTCCTAAATTAAAATGACGTATAGAGTTGAATAATTGATTTTTTATGAAAACTAAATATCTATTCATTATACTTTAATATATCTATCAGTTGGAACATAAGGTACCTGTTCCTGGCGGCCCGTACAACAAAACGCCTTTCCACGGTGTCAGTTTGTCGTTGAACATAAATGGATACTTTATTGGATAAACAGCTGCTTCTTTCAAAAGACTTTTGCAATTTTCAAGCCCTTTGACATCGTCCCAGTGCACATTCAAATTACTTAATACAATTTCCTAGAAATTTTACTCGCTTGTTATCTTAATTGCAAATTGTTTTTAAAATTGATCTTTGAAGTTATAAGCGAATCTTAATACATACATTCTTGGAAATTTAGTAAAAAGCGATAAAAAATAACAACAAAATTACTAGCTATAAACTTGACAAAAAAGGTCCATCGGAAAAACTGGTAGTTTAAATAGATAATTCAAAAGTGTGCTTTTGAATAAACTTTTCCTTTTAAAAATTATACTGGATAAATTGAAGAATATGCAGAGAACGGATTTACCTGAGTAATAATATAGGCAATTTCTCGCCACTCTGATCCGGCTGGATAAAGATTACCAAGCGGCTTTAAAAACTTGCCATCGCTTAAGTCTAGTTCCTTTACATTGCTTTTATGTTCTCCGTTAAGTTTGGTGCTTTGATCGTTCGTCAAGTTTCCAAGTGTCGGGAATAATGGAGTCACAGTTATATTAAAATTAGATTCCGCCTCGGCGGAGTTATTGTTGGGCTTCGTTTTTTCCGCAGCCAGTAAACAACTTTCGTCGCTGGACTTTCGCTGATTCTTATTAAAAATTTTATTCAGCCTCTCTCTTCTCGATCTTGAGATATCGAGCAACAGTGAACGAGAAAACAAAGCATTAGAAAAGAGTAAAACCAATATATATTTTCAATTAAACTTGAACAACAATAGAACAACGGGCCGATGCGGTCGTAAAGTAATTAAAGCAAGGACAAACTCACGATATATTCGTAAAGCTGGCTTCCCCCCTCTTGCATATCCTCGGGTACTTGTTAAACTTGGCGTAGTAATAGTCCGAGTACTCGAGGAGAATCGTCTCGAGATCGACGTTATCGCAGACCTCGATGTCTGTCGTTAGGTGAGCCTCCTTGACGAACACTTCGCAGGCCTCGAGGAAACTATGAGAAAGGAGAAATATGATGATGCAAGGGCGTCCGGCCCGATGCACCGCATGCAAAAATAGAACGTTCTGCTTATCGCGAAAGCGGAATCTGTTTGCGCTAATGCAGCTGTCGATAATATTTACCCTTGCTCGCGCAGGAACTCGGCGACGAGGTACAGCAGGTTCCTCCTACGTTCTTGAGCACGCTTCTCCTCCTGATTATTGCATTAATTAATTAACGATTGAGTTAAGACTGAGTTTGGCCTTGCTCGCGTTAGGCCTAATATATATTCTGTGTTCAGTTTTTGCGCGCGCGCGCGAAAAGCTTATTTCTGCGCCTTCGTACGTACAAGTGCACCGAGGAGAATATTGTTTGTACGATGAATGGTAAATTCAAATTTTTAAAATATCAATCATGTAGCTTCTAGTAAGTGGCGAATTATTTATTACACAATTTCAAATACATTATTAAAAAAAACAAATCTTAATTTTTTCGTAAAAACATTCTGCACGGTAAATGATGAATTTTTTAAAAGAGTATAATAATATATATATAACTTACTTTTTCTTTGGCAAGGCATGTCATGCGATTGCAGCTGGCGGCAATTGAAAGCCCATCCATCGTTGGCATAATTAGGTGATCGAGATTATAATAACTAACTCATTAACACATTATTTTGTGCTCTTTAAGCGATTTGTTTTCTCCAAGCTCTTTATACCACGATACTCCGAATATATAATCAGATTGTGACGGTTCAGTAGCTCACTAATCCGTAGTAGCTGTATAGTTTCCATAGTAACGAAAAGGTATTTATCTACCTACCTTCAGCTACAACAAGGTATAAGTATATATAGTAATTGAAAAATTCTTTTCCATGTAATATAATATAAAAATCATAAAAAATATTTTAATTATTATATTCATATAGCTAAATTATTTAAAAATATTTCATTGACGTGTTTATTTAAACCCGAATAATTTTAATCGATTTTACTAAATTTTTTTCAGCCGACTCTGGTGCTTATCTGCATGAAAGTAAAAATCATAGAAATTTTACGAAATATATACTTATATATATGCTACAATCTTGTTAACTTACTTGTTACTTATTCAAGATATTTGAAATCAAACGAAAAGGATCAACTATTTTTCAAAACTGAAATTGCCAATCCAATTAAGCGTCATAAATCCCGCGTTCTCGACGCGATCCAGCGCTAATTATTTCGATAACGTCGCGCGTCCTCGGAGTGTGTATTTCGCGCGTCCCGCACTCGATCGCGCATACCTCTTCTCTCTATATATAATACAAGCTAAACGTCGAGCGCGCGCTTGCATTAATATGCGTATATACGTGTCACTCCAGCATTTCACAGTATGTGAATGCATCGCATGCGCTCTGACAATGAACCGTGATGCCATTGTAAGCTCTCGTCGCGCTCTCGAGATTCGGATTGACGAGAGAATGAAGTCTCGCTCGTCCTTCACGCGCTCGCGATGATTTTTTCGTACCTTATATACCTCTGCAGACTTTTATTGGCAGCTTCGCGCGAACATTTCACGTCCGATGCATTCTGCTACGCGCTTGTGCATTTCACATGATTTCATATTTCTGCATTCGGAAAAAAGCAAAGTGACGAATTGCGCGTTGAAAGTGTGAGCGCGCACGTGTGGCTTTTGTTCCAGTTTATGTAACTGGCATAAAGTGACGACTGTACGAGAGAGACGCGCGTTCCCTGAAAATGTTTAGCAATTTGTGCGAATTGATGTTGACAAATGATGGAGGCAAATTTTTTTTTTCTCTTGGCAGTGTAATTTATAATTTAATTTAACACAAAATACGCATAATCTTTCTCGTTACAAAACAGTTTCGTTATAGATCATGTTAAAAAATTTGAAAATAATTTTGATGTTTTCAGGCTTTTATTATAAATTTACTATTTTTCGTTTTTAATAAAATTTCATTCTAACGTTGCGGAGAAAACCTTCAAAATTTTCTCAACTATAGAACTCCAATCGAACGATAAATTTAATGGTGCGTGAAATCTTCGAGCGAGCTCGTGCTGAAGAGAGATTTTTCCAGCTCGCGTGATCGATAGTTGAAGAACCATTAGGATTAATTGGAAACCTATAGTGCCTGTATATTTAAGGAGATCCGATATCATCACTCGATGATTTTGCATAATAAGCTGATTACGTCTATTAATAAACTTTATTGATTTTATATTATTGATTTGGTTTTATTGATATATTGAAAAAGTATACTTATGCAGTATAATAGAATTATTATTTTATGTTGCATTCAGGTCACAATAATTTCAAAGATGTGTTTTATTTACAGTACAATTTCAAAAGATAATACAATCGTATCATTTTTAACGTCTCAAACTTTTTCAAGAAATCCTTCTACAGCTTAAGTGTTCCTCTACCAAGCTATACATTAGAAACCTATCTTAATACGGATCATGAAAAGTTAAATAGGCTTTCGAAGTCAGTTTGTCTAGAAGACATCGCTAAACCCACTTCCTCTATGGCTCCATGTACTTCTAATCAATATAGAGAAGGAGCGCGCTCGACTCAATCTAAAAATAATAGAAAAAATAATCCGAGAACGGTAATCAAACTTGAAAGTTAACTCCATATACTCGAAATAGCACGAGACATTGACGAGCAGCAGAGCAGCGAGGACCGAAGGGCGTTGGAAAATTGGCGTTCCTGCGCGTACTCGCACACATGCATACCCGCACATACACGGGGGAAGACATCGTGTTCACATATATAGCTGATGGGCGCTTGCAGCATCAAAGCGACTCTGCTCCAGATGCGCGAAAAAGTTTGACTTTTTCCAAAATAATTGGAAATGCGTTAACCTACTTTTGCCGCATGAATATTCCATCTTTTACAATGAACCAAGGAAGACCTTTGAATTTTTCAAAGTTATTTAAGTAAACTTTATTTGCAAGAGATGCTTGGTTTAGAAAAGTAACAAATGAAATTATTGTTTCTTCTCCAATTTGATGTTTCTTTAACACCTGCGGTAACTAAATTACGTTAGTTCATCTAACCGATGCCAGGTGGGTAACCTGATTTTTGTAGCTTTACTTTCTGAAGAACAAGTTTTCTAGATGGTACACATTTCTAGTTTGAACTTGGGTGAAGGCATTTTTTTCGTCGAGATTCTTTATATAATTTTAATATTATATAATAATGAACATCATTTCAAAAACTTCAACTCAAAAAGTTATTTATTCATTTTATGATACTTATATCTTTTTTTAATACTAAAACCATTATAATAAAGGTAAAAGAATTGGATTAAACTCATCTATATTCATTTCATCTTTATTGTGGCAATCCATTTACGGAGAAAATTTGAGCTCAGACCAGACCGGATGCGCATAATCAAGTGGGAAATTAATTAACGCTATGCAATCGCCACTGGAGATGGCTGTGATCTTATTTGAGATAGCTATATATGAGAATCGAATTTTTTTTCAATTGGACGCCCCGTTTATTTAACATAGTTGAAGCAAGGATTGATTGGAATAATTCACCTGCAGATATTCTAACGTCCCAAAGAGATGGCTAACGCTAGAATAAGTTTTGAGAGCACTACACCCACCGTCGTACTATCTCCTCCTTATTATTCCACATTCTTTCCGTCCACACGAGAATCTGACAGAAGAATGTAAGTAGCTGAATGTGATTTGAAGTTAGAAAATTTTAAAAGAGACGTTATACACGGTGATTATATGGTGATAATATGGCAATTAAATAGTCAACACATACACTGCAGTTTTAGGTATTGACAGTCTATTTCTCTTTATAAGATTCCGTAGTATCTCCACTTTTACTTCGGCATAAATTAACATGGGCGAATTAATTGTTTAAACTTTATTATTACAAAGCAGTTAAAAATATACCGGTATATTCAAAGTGTACTACTGAATTTTATAAGTAATATGAAATAATACTCATGCTATTTTATAAAAACGATTTAATTAAAGTAATAAGAGAGATTAAAATACAAGCAATTAAATCAATTATCAAGTTCAAGGGTGGCTGTCATTTGATCTAATATCTTTATCAAAATAGCTTTCGTAATTATAGGCGACACTAAGAACAAGTTAACGAGTTAACAAGTTTGCGTAAATTATACATTACGTCTTATTTTTTGTTTTAATGGTATATCTTATTTCCTAAGTTATCAGAGTAACTCATTCAACGTTTTTAGAAGATATAAACAACAATATAATTAATATCTAAAGTGTTGAAAAACTGAATTGAAAATATGACGTTATTATTGTTTCCTAAAGTTTACCTTCTATCCATTCAGTTATAAGTTTACTTAAACAATACCCGTTCACCGCATGTATGTACCTGACAGATTCGTACATCCGAATATTTACTTTACCTATATGAAATATAAACAAAATACTCAATAGAAATATTTTCACTATTCAAACCCTTGTAAGTAATCAGGTTTATCGCAATTTAAATTGTAAAGAAACAATTTATACCTCTCATTAATTTAAATAATAAGTACTTTGGACATAAGTACGTAACCCCAAAGTTCTTAAATTAAAATTTGATGAATCGTTTATACGCCGTTTATTCACAAAATAAACGAAAACTTAAATCACCAACCAAGTTCGCATTCAAAATGCCTTATACAAACGAATGTTTGCTATACCTATATACGCTTTACCGCCGAATAAAATACCGTGAAAGCCGCGGGTTTTAATCAAACTCGCTCCGGTTCAAATATAATCCAAAATAAAAGACCGTCCTCTCCGCAAAACTCCATTTAAACCATCACTTTTCCCTCCCTCTCTTGTCTCTGAAAATCCGTCTCTCGTCTAACCACCCACTCGGCACTCTTCAATCTCTCCCACCCTCCTATACCCGTCAGAGAGTGAAAATTCGGACTCCCTCTCCGCCCCTCACACGCGCGACTTTTCAACTCGGCACCTCGACACGCGGAGCTATGCTGCGCGCTGCACTCTGCACCCCTATATGCACCGGGCCTCGTATACGGGTTTACCGCGTGCATCCTCTCTCTCTCCCTCTTTCTCGGTGCAGCAGCCACCCACTCTCGGGGGCGCCCCACCAGCCTCGGGGCGCGCATATATATGTGCGTTCGATCGACCCGCGCGCGCTCGCTCAGCGCTGGCAGCGCGGCACACTCACACAGAAACTCCATCGGGTCGCACCGCGCTGCGACGAGAGCATATCTCGGGTAGTAGTCGAGCGCGCGCCGCTGACCCGCGAGGTGTGTGCATTACCGTACGGACTTGACGGAGAACAGCCCCCGCGTGCGTGCGCTCGCACCTGCTGCGCGAGATGACGACGGTCTAACGTGCGATGAAGACAGAGTAGTCGCCCTCCGGTTCTCTGGAGGAAAAAAAAAAGAGAAGAAGACGTGGTGATCCTGAGGCAACTACGGGCGCTGCGGTTTTTGCTGTCGTTGCAGTAGGGCAAAGGACGGAGGGATTCTTAGGTGGAGTTCAGCTCTGCCTGCACTGCTCTGCACTTTCGTTGTCGTCGTTGATGTAATGATGCACTGTGGTAGCCGAGTGGTAGCGCGTGAAGAGACAATGTGAGCGCAGCCTGTAGGAGAAGACATAGTGCAGCACCAGCGGAATATGTCGCTCAAAGGTATATGCATGTACACATTCGCGTGAGCTTTTTCATATACAGTGCCGCAATACAGCGATATACGCGCGGAGAATCTAGAGAGAGAGAGAGAGACAGAGTGCGAGCGACCGTCGTGATTTATCGTTCGCACGCGCGCGAATAAGCGTCAGCTCCTCGGGGCGTTGAATTCTCTTTTCTCTTGTTTCACTCGTGCGGTATTTCATTGTATCTGTGGTGTACGTGCATACCTATATATCTATAGTTTTGTACGCAAGCGCGTTCACTTTTTTCCTCTTTACCGAGTGCATCTATGTAATTTCGAGCGTGCACGTGTTACGTTTCGTCTATAGTGTTCGACGCTCGGGCGCGCGACGACTGCTCGAAATTTTTCGGCTCCTTTTGGTATTTGTCGCACGTTCTGCCGACTTTTATTGGGGATGAGTTGCGTTCTTTTCGATGCCTTTTTATGTTTTGCTAGTATATATAACATTTGTTATGGCGATGAATTTTTATAAATTTATTATATTTCCGGGAACATCTTTTTTGAAGAAGTACCTTATTGTATTCAAAATAGTCTCGTACTTTTACATTAAGAATAATTTATTTTGGGAGAAAAATTATGTTACGGTTCTATTCAAAACTTTATCATATTTTTCTTATACCTTGGCACTGAAAATTCGATTTTCAGATTCTATTTTGTATGCAGAAAATACAACATTTCTCAACGCGTTTGATGAGATTTGAAAATACATTTTTCCCATGCACAATAGATATTTTGTACGTGCTAATTAAACCCTGGCAAAATATCGTATTTTCTCACGCGAAATAGGCATGGAAAATCAAATTACCCCTACTTGTTAAGAAAAATAATATAGGCATTTCGTGCTCAAGGTGATTATATACCGTACTTATTCGTCAGGTAATATATTGTTTCAAAGTGATTTTAAAATTATTTTGTAAAAAACGTGTATTCCAAAAATTAGGAAAATAAGGAGCTTGTAAAATCCGTTTCATGTTTGTAAATAACTAAAGAGGATACCCAGGAATTTATGGTATGTAAGGGGACACATGTGAATGTTTGGTGTTTGTGGAAATATGCAATTCAAGGGAAGAGAAAAAGAAACATTTAAAAGGGGGATGAAGGGGAAATTTAATTGAAAACCATTCGTTGAAATTGATAAAATAGGTAGAAAATTCGCGATTTCGTCTTACATTGTTATAAAACTTTAGAAAAGTCACTTTCTATAAATATTAAATTTCCGATACATAAGTATATTTAAATGCTTAAATTATGAATTCTAGATGGTCACATTAATATTATAGGTTCCATATTAATACTTTAGGGGTGCGTAAGTATTCTCCGTTAACCTTTAACGTTGCTTGATGCTTGAGTTAGAGCTTTTAGCTGAAAATAATGGACCCATCCTAATGTATTTTATTTTTTTATAAATTGTTGTATGAAATTTGAATGAACGTATACAACATTGTTTCAAGAATATATTTTCAAGAATACTTTTTCATTACCTGTCACAATTTTTCAACATAATTTACTATTATTCCAGTTTTAATACACATAATATCATTTTAGTTTATTGTATGCCGTGGAAAAAATTGTAATTCTGCGATACTTGAAAGTATACAGCATACCTGTATCCTTATTAGTAGGTCATATCAATACTAAGTCGATTTTCTTTTACAATATTTTGTAAAAAAAGCACTGTATGAATAAAAAAGTACAAAATCTTTAAAATAAAGAAAGTAGAAAAAATAAAATTTTATAAATAATTTGATAACAACAAAATTATTCAGAGTAAAATACTTTTGTTCGCGAATAAATTATTGTCTAATAAATGTTGAAAATCTTTATTCTTGTAGTATTTCTCTAATATTTTACCGAATTAATTTTACGCCCACTTATAAGTGTTACTGAAAAAGTTGATAGTATTGTTCAATTGTTTTCCCTGAAATTCACTAATTCCATCATCAAATTAAGGTGAAAATGAAGGTTATTTAGTATCTGAGTTATGTAGTAACTACTTATGAGATTGTGTTTAAAAATGAATAAGAATAATTATCACGTTTATCATATTTACATGTTACATACCAATAATTAAAGTTTTTTCTGGAATAACAGAAAATAAGCTATTGTTTTATGACATCATTGATAACTAATACCGCCCTAACCAGAGTCTTTTCGATGATCTTCTTAGATAGATATTATCCTCGACATTTTTCTCGGAAAATAATCAGGACTGACTTTCCTAACATGAAAGGTAACATTTATTCCTGGAAGCAACTTGAAAAATGATTGTAGAAGCGGCTACGACAATTAGGACATTTACTTCGATTTACTCGAGAAAAATGAGAAAAAGGCATTGGTTCGATGCAAAAATACAAAAAATTAATGAACAAATATAAATACAAAGTTTTCTCTATAACAATGTTAAATTATGTATATTTACATTTAGAATTTTTAATGAAAATAAAAATTTGATTTAAAGGCATAATAAAATTTCAACAGCAATAGCCTATGTTGAAATATAAAATATTGTATAAATATGATGATAAATTGAGTACATATTTTACAAGAATCTTTACTTGCAACTGCAGCAGAACTTGTTTTATTGTCTCCCTTCTTATTATCAAAACTTTCCTTACACTGACCAAAGCTCTCTCGGGATTCCAGTATACTGCAACACAATATGGAGAAAAGACAAAATAATAAAAGAGGTTGCGCAACCTCTTTAGCAAAAGAATAAGAACAATCTTGCTAAATTTGTCGAATTATTTTATAAAAGATTATAAATTTTAATAAAATAATTAACAAGAACAACTTATTATTTAATTTCTTTACATTTTAAACTTAATTGATATTTTTATTATATTAACTTTTGATCACAGTTAGACTATAAATGAATTATTATCAAAGCTTTAAATATGAACCAACATTTTCTTAAATTAAAAATACTCCAAAAAAGGAACAGGCGATTTGTGTGAATCAATAAGCATTTTTGACAGTTTTATGCATCTCCGCATTGTGCCGTGCGTGGCACACTAATATGATTACAGGACTGATTTTCTACGTAAAAATTGAAGATGTTACACCCTGTCCTGTTAAGGAGGCTAGACACCTTTTTTCTGAAATAAAAAAGTCATATTTGAATACATAAATATAAACTAATTAGATCCCACTTTTTACATAAAAAGGGGTATAAATTACCTCAGCGTAGACCTTGGTGTGGGCCCTTTATATGGTCCAAAACCATA
>UCWB01004852.1:0-10875 GCA_900474355.1 Torymus geranii | reverse complement strand
TAAGGGTATAGTATATAACATACTTCTAACAAATATGACAATATGTATTATGTTATATTTACTACAAGTTAATAATGACAAATAAGTAAAATTTATACTTTTATATTTTTACTAATAAAAATTATATTCTACAAAATAATTGTTTTTTCATTATTTGTATCTGCGTTTTATTAATTATATCAATTATAACGAATTGAAATTATCAATAAATAAAATCGGTGATTAAAAGTGACAATTAGAGAGTCAATTACAAAAATAAAATAATTAACAACATTTAATTTTTTCACAAAATCATAAGTGTTGACTAAAGATATCTTTAGTCCACGTAAAAAAAATTTTTTAATATCAGGATGTTTGATTTATGGCATTTTATTATATCCAACAATTTTACAAAATACACAATTTATGTAAGCAAGATTGAGATACAATATTTTATTTGTACAAGAATTTATTTTCAAGTAGATGCTCTAAGGCTGAGTTTCTTGGTTGCCTTCGTCCTGGCTGCAAAGTCCCTCACTTTCAATCTCAATTTCTGGAAAAGAGCACAAATAACATTATTTTTTCTTAAATTTCATAAAAAATATTTCTAAAAACTGATAAAATTTAATTTACTTTTATTATAACATTGGTTGTGGCACTCGACTGCTCCTTCATTGGGATACGATTTTCCATTGCTTGCACATACAGGCTGGTAATCGAGAGTTGTAGCGCATCTGCATGGACACGGTTGATACGAGTATACCGTTACGTCTGTAAAAAGTTTCAGAAAGCAATGGCAAGGTTACTGAATCGTTATCAAGTTTCTATTATGCAACTACTTAGTTGTCAAATCAGTAGTTTACCTGTTCCACTGCACTTGTTATGACATTTCAAGGCTCTCTTGCTCTCGTAAGTTATGCCGTCAGTTCCACACACATGTGGACCTTTTCGAAATCTTCGCGCATCAACGCATTTACATTTGGTTGCCTCCGGCAGAGCTATAGCTGCAACTGTTCCCAAAACTGAAAAATTTAGTTATTTGTTAATAACAAATAAATGTCCGGATATAAGATATAATTTGTTCTATAAAATTATATATTACATATTATTGTATAGCTTTGTAAATCCATACTTACTGGCTAAAAGGAAAAATATACTATACTTTGACATTTTCAAATAGACGGTACCAATGGTTACGTAAAATTATTAAAAAAATGCGGTTCTCACAGTCACAGTGCTAATAGTTTTGGTAGCCCTGGCTTTTTTTTTATAGAGTTTAATCTTATCGGTAACGCTTGCTTCATATTTTATGTGAAACGAATCACGAAACCGAACTTAAAATTGATTTTCCAACACGAGTATAGCACATTCTAGAATATTGACGAATACTTGCAGTTTAAACGCATAACTTCGTATTATATTATATTTTTACATACTAAACGTATACATTTTTCCCCACTACAACAAATTTTTGCAAAATTCCAAATTTTCGCCACCATTTTACTACAATGCACCCTCGTAAAAAAAATATTCCCTTAATAAGATTTCTCCTAATTACGTTCCACAGCGGTTGTACTCGACTGGCAGCCTGAAATGCTATACATCACACACACAGACACACATAGGGCTCCAAACTTCGTACCTCTCCGCGCGCGAGCGTAATTCCGCCACGCGCGTAAACTTTACAGTGGAAATACGGCGCATCAAAATTTCATGCTGCCGAGTTCAAAATTGCCGGGTATAGGGACGCGCATGCGCTTTTTGGAGAAACCACGCGCATAAAGCCGCGAGAAAGGGGCTCACGAATCTCGATCACTTCCGCGTGCCGCGCGCGCGGTATCGCATTATTATTACGCGGCCGTTTGTAAATTAGGCCGTTCGCGCCGCTCCGAATTATCGGCGGGCAATATATACGCGCAAGAAGTAACGCGTGGCCATATAGTGCGACCGCGCTCGTATTATACGCATGTACGCGCTTTGACGTTATCACTCTCTCGCGTATACGCGTACATATGCGCGGTTCGCGCTTCCTCTTTTGCATATGTTATTACCGTTACGCGAACGTATGCGCGGGCATGTGTGGACGCTTAAAGGGGAAAGGTTTATTTATTGGCGATTGTAAAACGACTACGAGGTCGCGCTGGTATATAAACGGGTGGGAAAAAGCGAGGTGCTATAGCGCTGTTTTGATAGTCACGTGAGAATAAATATAATTATTCCGGTAGCTGATATGGATAAACACTGTGCACATGTTATGTATATTAGCTCGGGCTGTATATAGCTGTGTGCAATCTGCGCTGTTTGTCGCCTACGTATAAAATTGGCTATAGGAGCGTAAACAAATTTCCACGTCGCGTCTTCGAAATCTACGATGAGCTTTGGAAACGTTGATCGCGATCTAATTAGTTTATCAATGTAGAATCAACGGCGAGATACCGTTGCGATTCTGTAAACTTTCATTGTTTACTTTGATTATCAATTTAGTCTTTTTTGAATAAGGAAGTTTATTTAAAAAAATAAGTTGGATTTATATTTCTCGATGATCTATAAAAGCCCCTTTTAACGAGTTTACATCCCACATTATCTCTTGTGAGTATATATCACGTGTATATATTTGTAATTTTAAGTAAAAACTAAGTTAAAATGTAAAATAGTCGGCATTTAAATTTTAATACATAATATAAATTTCTTTACCCTTACCGAAATTCCATTATTACATCCAAATAGAACAAAAATTAAATAAATTACAATTCTCGTCCCTCTGATTAAGTCGTTAAATCACAGCGCGCCATAAGTACGCGTTAACCCTGGAAACGACGAAATATTAAACGACAAAGCGCGGCCGAAAGCGAGAAACGCCGCCCGGATTCCGTTTAACGCGCGAAATTACGTATATATATATACCTCTCGCTGGAAACAGTATAATACGAGGGACACGAATATATAGGGGACGACACGAGAGCGAGCGAGGCAGCGCGCATTTAATTAATATTTGCGCGCTGGACGGCGGTGCATTTTGGAAATAATGACGGCGTGGCCATTAGTAGGCTGCTCGCTAGTCTCATCATCGTAAAGTACGGTTAACTTGTTGAGCTGATGAGACGATGGTGCTGAATTTTGAACCGTCCGTGCCTGCGTGTGTACATGCGCAGGGATATCGCTTGGTGAAATAATGTTTATTCTTAATGACTTTGTTTATACGTTCGGGACGAGGTACGCGGTTGTATCAACGCATTTGCGTTCAGTGCGAACGTAATTTATACCTTATTTCATACGTAATACTCTAAAATTAGGTGAGCTACGTGATTATATTGTTGCGACTGTGGAGAATAATTTCGTTAAAAAAGATATTTAAATATATATTATCGTGGAAAATGTTGCCTTGATATGAATATTTATCTTTATTTAACATATATAAAGCAATAACACAGTATAATTTATAGTTTTTGGGCTTAAAAATGATACAATTTATAACCAATCCTGAGTCACTTTATTGAAAATGTATTATTCTTAGACTATTATAGCAAGAAAACAAATTATCATACATTACTATATAATGTGATGAAGGCGTCTCTCATAGAGCTATTTCATCGGACACTGAGAAGAGCACGTAAACAAAACTTACAGTAACCAGACATTACAGGCGGTTGCCTACGCATCAAAGTTTAATTAATGAGTATAAAACAGTGAATTCAACCACTTGCTTGAAACCTTCGTTAATATATAAAACGTGCAGTTCATAGCAACATAAAAATAAGCGAAAAAGAACGTTACATGAGTAATAATTGTGTCTGAATCAGAAAATATAAACATGCATTCACGAAAGGTATATACTCCCAACTGGACAACTGAATTAGTTTCAAAATAATGAAAGGACACTAGGACAGTAAACAAAGCTTGTACGGAATTTATCAAAAGACTCTGAAGGAAAACCTACAGCAGACACATTTCACAAACACGAATTGTAATAAAGAATCCCGATGTTTATTTGATTGAGAAAGTAATTAAGAAAAGAGAAAAAAAGTATATGTAAAATGGATTTAATTATTGAACTGTTATCGATAACGTACATCTTTAATTAAATACATACTACATATTTTTTCAATATTTTTATTTAACATTCATTAACCTATAATATACTCTAATCAAAGAATTTATGTCATAATAACCGAAACGATACAAATTAACTTTAGTATTTTATTAAAATCAATGTCTTCTTTTATGTTGACGCTTTTTGGGAGATCCACACTTTCCATAATGGACAATCGTAATATCTATAAAATGAAAACATATTTACATATAAAATTTTTGATAGCACAAAAATATTTGATAGTTAAATATTAAATAATTATGGCCGATCTTACTCTCTTTGGTACATTTATTATGGCATTTAACTTGACCTTCATGACTATAAGACACACCATTACTACCGCATACTGGATAATATTCTCTTGTTATGAAACATGGACAATCAGAATTGTCTGTGGCGTTGGATATACAAATGGCTGAGAATACTGTAAAGTAAATTCACTATTATCAAATATTTTTTGCTATAAAATTTTATATGTAAATATGTTTTAGCAATATTCTTACTGAATAGAATTATAAAAATTGTAGAATTAACCATCGTTGAAAACTGAAAGCAGCGATGGATAAAGAAATATGCATCTGGCACATTATAGTATTGAGAATTTATACAAAGCTCGTCATCAATGATAATTGAAATTTATTAAAAGAACGCAGGTGTCAAAACATTTTAATTGTTTACCATTAGAAGAATGTAGTAGAGTAGGAAATATACGTATTATTAAAAACACCGTTCTTTATTATACAAAATCAAACAATAATTGATATAAGTGAATAAATTAATAAATTTTTGAAAAGTTAGATTTTTTTTAAATTTAAGTCTATGATGAAAAAAAATATTATTATCGCTTAAAAGAATTGAAAATTGATTTGAAATTTATTATTTTTGATAACTGTAGTTTATATTAAAAAACTTATACCTAAACTTTCTAGTTTAAAAAAAATCGATTCCTTCGTTTCAACGTTATCGGTTTCTTATCAAGGAAAATTTATAATGTTTTTGTAACTGTTATTGATAAAAAGGAAATAATATTTTCAGTGTGAAAATAATATGAAAATATATACTACGGAGATGCAAAAGATTATTTCCAAGTATCAGATTTTATTTTAAATATTTTATACTTACTTTTTGTATTATTAATTAATGTTATGGAAAAATTTCTTAAGTTTAACAAAGCTACTAAGTATATACCAATGTGTTGACGGCGGCTTTTTGTTATTTGCATTCCTTAAAATATAAAACATAACAAATATATTGCATTGAGTATTAGTTATTTATAATATAAGTTTGAAATATTAACCAACCTGTAATAATTTTTGTAATTACTTATTTTTAATATATTTTTTACACATGTCACTGAATTATACGTTATATTTATTTAAATTAAAATAGTTTTATTTGGTTTGAACGTGAAATGACTTTGATAATTTTATGGATTGATTTAGAAGAGTGTTGCAAGACTAGCAGTCTCCATAATGTGCTAAGGTAACCTCTGCAAAATAAAAGAAGTATTAGTATTTATGAACAGTATAGCGTAAAAATAATAATTTATGAATAACAGATAATTATTATAAACTTTACTGAAAAAAAATTGTTTATTTATACAGAAGTGAGAAGTCTTACTCTCTTTGTTACATTCATTATGACATCGGAGTTCGCCTGGATTAGAATAAGTTACTCCATTGCTTCCACATACCAGTCTCAATTCTTTTGTATTAACACATGTACAATCAGGGTTTCGAGGAGCTACCGTTGTACACATTACTGAAAGGGCTATATTATATTCCCAAAAATAAAATCAATTTTATACAACGTCAAAAACTGTTGACTTATAAGTACGAAGATAAGGTTATAAATTAAGAAGTAAATAACAATTATGCTAAAGTATACCTACCAATTACTAGAATGAAAATTTTGATCTTAGACATCTTTGAGAAGTAGTTGATCCTTTTGAAGTCAGCCAACTTAGTGATCTCGACGACTTAAAACGTTGAACATTTATATACAGTTTCTAGCTCCTTATTAATAATAAAATTTTATGGAAAAAAACGCGCGCGTAAACATATTAAAGTTGCTTTTCAACACATTTTAAATGTACTTACTTCCTCGTTATACTTAAGTTTTACGTTTAGAACATAAATGAAACAATATACAAAACGTAATTTATCGATCCAGGAAAACATGTTTATCTTATAACTCTGCGGATTTATCGCCCAGGTATGATGCAATTTTATAAATATTACCAAAACTGAAGGGTAATTAGTCAAACAATTACTATAGCTTCACCATGAAACAACTTTCTCTAATATTATCACAAGCAACCGTTATACTCCCCACGTAATTAATCACCCCTCGTATCACAGACCTACTTATACCTCGGCAAACCCTCTATATATACACACACATGGTATCAACGTACACGCTGTACCCCTCATAGAGAAAAAATTTTAATTACCCGCTTCCACGCCTTTTAATAATTCAAACGAGTTTCGTAGGGTATATATATATACAGCGCTGGGGGCTCACCACCATTACTCAACGATTTCCTCGCGGCGACATTCCGCGCAAATAATAAATGGAGGAGCCCTCAAAGAACATTCCCCGAGCCGGAACGTAAACTATCCGCGAGGCGATCTCGTAAATTTTGAAACGACGCCTCCCTCATACCCTGGCTACACAGTGGCTACATAGTGGCCAGTTGCACAGAGAGAACGTCATCGTATAAGTTGACAAAAAAATAGAGGACGAGAGTATCTCTCGCGGTCAATGTATGCAGCTTCACGTTTAATGGAAAAGCTGTTATCAGGGGGAGAGGAGGAAGGATTGTAGAAAATAAAAATTTGAATCCCAGCTTCATTGCCCGCTGCGGGATTTAAAAATTCCGACCGAAAACCGATAAGCCGGTAATGGTCGGTGAAATTTCAGAGAAAACTCGCGTGAGCGAGGGATGTGTTTGAGTTTGCGAGAGCGTGTGTCTATATATGTGTGCTCCTGATCGCGCTCAGCGCCTACGGTGGTATTTGATATTCCCGCTGATCCGGTTTAGCGATGCGTTTTATAAGCGGAACGTATTTGCTTGGTCTTTGATCGCTTGGATTAATTCATTCGGTGGTCTTTGATTCGCTATGGGTATTGAAAATTTTCACGGACTGTGGGATTCTGCGCAACGGAGCTTTTCGTAGAATGTTTGAACATAATTTTGAGCCACCCATAAGTAAGAAGATGATTAATCAATATATGTATAGCAAAAGTTGAAATAGCGAATACATGATCGTAGCTTGCAAGCTATTTACAAATCGTTAGTAATCTGACATGCTATCAGATATCCCACCAGATTATTACGCATTATATCGTATAATTTCATTTCCTCCTTTTCATGCGCATATAATACATTTATCTCGTATACAAGCTACATAATACAACAATGCCAGCATATCTATTTCTTACACATTCTCTCGCTACAATGAACGAAATCCTCGGGCTAATATAGATCGCCACGCAAACATCACACTCGCAAAAAGTGTGTACTCTAGATTCGTATCCCATTCCGTTCACAAATAACCTATCCTCAAACAAACAAAGAAACACGAATCACCGAATCATTCCATAATCGCAAACATTTCGCTTCCCTCTCCACCCCCCATAACGAAAGTCATCCTCGCAGATTGCACGGTCAGTTACGTCCATTACTAAGCATCTAATCTAAGCCCCAGCCAGGCGTCTGATTAATCGCGACCCTTAATCACTCGAACGCGTCATCGCTGAAATTTACGAGAGACATCCCCGCCACCGCTGGGGCTAATCGCCTGCATCCGCAACGGGGCTGATGGTATTGCGAGCACGTCCGGGGCCCATAAGACGTCTTCCTCCATAGATGCGCAAGGAGCACTTGCCGGATAAATACGATTCTCCCGGGGTGTACAGAGCTGTGTATAGGGTCGGGTCGAATGAAAACTGCAGTGGGCGATGAGAAACTTGCGTGAATTGGTATATGTGGTGTGTAGGTGGGAGAGTAAATTTTTTCCGTGGAGATTAAGGTTTCTTTGTGGTCGGCTTATTATCCAGATGAAGTAGAGATTACCACGGTAGTAGGGTAAAAGCGAGCGAATCAATTAATTGCGTGACAGGCTGCATGCGACGCCGTAATCTTCTTTTTCTTATTTTCGCATATTATACTGTACTTTATACGTAATGTTGCCTGCGTGCTGGCGCTGAAAAGTCTGGCATGAAAGTGCGTGCACTGCAAGGTGTACGAGCAGGCAGGAGATATCGAGCAGTGTGCCTGGCGTGTCCCATAAACTTTTTATTTTTATCCACTAGCGACTTGGGGGAAAATGGCCGGGAAGCTAGTCGATGCAGTAAAGTAGAGTGGAAGGGTATAAAAGACTAGGCGGATATAATACGAACAGATTTTTAAGTGCAGAGGTGAATTGGGAATAATGGAATTATTGATGCTGGTGTAGTTTGGGAAGGTATAATTTTAGTAATGGCGATGTTCAACATAATATTGATTCGCCGATTGTGATGAATTTGCTGGCGCTTTTGTTTCCGTCAGGATTCACAATTAAAAGATTGAGATTTTATGTCTCAAATGTGATGAACGACAGAATTAATTAATCTATAGTAGGGGGACGTGCGAGGTCAATAATGTTATTAATTAAAAAACATTTAGAAAACAAGTTATTCATTTTATTTATTTAAATTAGGTAGTTAAATATGCAAAGTACAAAAATAATCTTCTCATTGATTGACTGTTTAGCATTCTCCATGACGGATCACCCTTATAATTTCTGTAAAAATAAATTTTTTTTTTATTTTCTCCATATATATAAGTATTTTTCAAAAATGCATATTTTAATTTAGTAATCTCTAAAACATCGAAATTCATTAAAGTACTGTGTTACGAAAATTTCATCGTTGGAAAACTTTGTATTAGAGACTAACACTAGAATTAGTCATAAAAACTAAGGATTTTAAAATATTTGAATAATAGTAATAAGTTGATTTACTTTTCCTGAAGCACTTTTTTTGGCACTCGAGTTCACCATGGTTGGAATAAGTATTTCCATCACTAGTTTAGTGATGGTCGTTTGAAAATTTCTTCCTATTTTTTTAATAAACTTAATATAATAGTGTAAATTATAAAATAGTGTATTGACATAATTTTAACCAATACATTAATTTAGCAAACTAAAATGATTCAAGAGCTCAAAACACATCTATAAGCTCACGAGGTTCACGCAACCAAGATCGAACATTCATTCGAATTTTTACTCGAAAAAGAACTCGAAAAAAATACAGGAGTCAAAATTTATTGTTAACAACTTTAAAATGAAATAAAAAGTGTTCTTGCTTAGCTTCATATATGTAAAAACATTGCAACTTTATATGCTTAAAAAATTTATTTTCACCAGCACACATTTTCTAATGCAAGAAGAAGAAAAAAATTTTTTGAACTACTTGTTCGCAGTTTCGCACCCCTACATAAGCTACCAAAGCTCTCTCCCGCCCCCCACTATTTTCCAGACTATCCTAGCTCACTCCTCAACCTCCGATACATTTTCTCCTCGCGACAAATCCCTCGAAATTCCAAGACACAGCCGAGCCATCCTTGCAGCGCCGTGCAACTCTTCTCTATTATATCTGTTCTCTCCAAACCCTGCGCTCAGATTTCAGAAAATCAAAGACAAGACGACGCGACCACTGCAAACTATACGGCGGTAGCACACCACAAACCGAGATTCGGCAAACCCAAGGCTCTTGGCTCAAATGAGAAAAGTTGCCCTCGCCGAGGCTCGCGCGGAATTGGTTTTCATTCACACGGAAAGAAAGTCGGTGAGAGTTTCGCCTCCCTCGCTCTCTCTCTTACTTTTGTCGACGACTGTTTCTCCCGTGTAAAGAGAGACGTACATATACAGCGGCGTCGGCGTGCAATAATAAAAGGACGAAGACGCGCCGGCGAGCCTTGAGCCTCGGAGGAATTAAACCCGAGAAGAGGAGGAGATAATCTCGGTAAGTAGCTTTTGCCACGGTCGATCTCCCGGGGTTCGTTGCCGCGTCTTTGGAACTGCTTTTTTGGCGGTCTCTCTGGTTTATTGAATCGAGGCTTTTATTGGAGGCGGCGTTTTTATTAGAAGTATCGAGGAAATATTGCTTTCAATTACGAGTGACTCATAAATTGAAGTAGCTTAATTTTTTGTTCATTGTTTCTGTTATTATTTCTAAATGTTCCGTGGTAGAAAATTAACCATATTTTATAGTTAACCTGTTAATTAAATGAAAGCATTTTTAGCAAAAATCAGAATGCAAAGTAATAGATTTAGATTTAGATTTAATAACTTTAGTTTTTGCTGATACCAAACAAACCAATGTTTTACTATCACGACATAGTTAATAATAGTAATGTTTCTTTTATGTAGCATGATTAGCATATTACAATTACATGTTTCATAATTATAGTTTACAGGTATAATACAATGTATATAACTAAAAAAACATTGAAATCATTACTATGTACATGTTGCACACTATACGATTTTAAATAAAACTGATAGCGAACCATTAATAAAGAATTTTCCAGCTGATAATCTTCAGTCAAATACACACTCTTAGAATATTTCCACAACATATAGATATTCCGTCTTTACATTTTGCGTTTTCAAATGTACACATGATATACATAAAAGTTTTCTCACAGTGTAAATAAATCAAATCTTGAGTAAAAAATGTAACCATTATCTAAAAATCCTAGACATTTAGTTACGATTCGGGCCCTACGTATATACATTATTCTACGTACTACAAAAACT
>UCWB01004851.1:0-10886 GCA_900474355.1 Torymus geranii | reverse complement strand
AAAGCAATCCTTGCAGCAATCGCAAGTACTTAGATCGCATTTGCAACTTCCCATGAGCATGCACTTGCTAACTACACCGGCACAAACTGATTCGTTGCACCCGTAAGACCAGTTTATCGAAAATATAATTAAAGCTGCTGGTACAATCAACGATTTCTTTAATTGTGAAAAATCCATATCGTTGAGCTCCGCAACGATTCAAACAAATAATTGCTAAGGTCAAAATTTAGAACAGCGTTTGAATTGAGAAGTATTCAGGGTTTGAGTGATTATTAGCTGTGACTGAATAACCTTGTAACTGTGTGTTGCTGAGATGCATTTAGGTGCTTCTATAGGCCACTGCTTAATTACACCCCCGCTTTCTTCTAAGGGTTCGCCTACGGTTTACCTAAGGCGAGCTTCTATTGGCTGTTAGAAAATTTTGACAAACCCATAAATCATTTTCAGAATTTTTTTTCGTTTTTAAGAAAACTTAATTTGAATTATTTGCTTGAAACTAGGTCTAAGTAAGATAAATCGCAAAATCGGCGAAGTTACTACAAATTTAAGCTTTTTTTGATAAAATTCACCAATCAGCTCAAAAGAACAGGTATAGGAACAAAACGAAAATATAAAAAAATACTCTATTGCTGAATTAAATAAGCCCTTTTTGCCAGAAGACTTTTAATAGATTTTAAAACCACCTTAAAAATCTATTCACTATATAAAATTTCACGATTTTTCGCGCTCTTTAATAGACTAATAATCCAAAAGGCGAAGCGTAAATAGCGACGTAATCTCAACTATGACGGGCAATATCCGAATCCGCTTCGGTTCGCAAAAGATATGCAAGCTGCGAAACACGCAGTATATAGCGGGCGAGAGATAGAGAAAGGTCTCGCACACTATACAGCCGGCGCGTATAGCGGTAAGAAGTCAGAGCCCGCGCGCTCTCGAGGTCTGGCCATGCTATTAGCTCTTAAGTTAAGCCGGAAATTCCAGTCCGGAACCTCCGGTGCTGCTGCCGCCGCCGCCGCTGCCTCTACCGTCGAGAGTCGGAGAAAGCGAGTGAGAAGGAGAGAGGATGGTAAAAGGAGAGAAAGAGACACTGAGAGAGGTGGCATTGGAAAAGAGCGTATGGAAGGAAGATGAAGGCGGCCACCATTGCCGCCGCCGCGAGGAGAGAGATAAAAAAGAGAGAGAGAGAGGCGAAGGGTCGGAGTAAGAGAGAAGAGGATTTATAGAGATCCACTTTAGAATACGCTCTCTCTCTCTTTCTCTCTCGTGCGCGGAGGCGGACATCGGTCCCGGGGGTTTACTTAACGCCTTCCATCAGAACGAGTAAGAGAAAGAGAGAGAGCAAGTACGCGGAAGGGTGGGAATTTAATTAAAATTGTAGCTAATTACCAGCAAGCGAAAGCCGCCCGTGCGATTAAGACGATAGGCCGTATACATTTAGAAAGAGATTTTTATGACGAGTGCGATATAAAAATAAAGAAGGTACGCGCACGCTGCCTGAAAGTGTAACTGCTTGCCTACAAACGCGGTACTTTGCTTTTCTATATACGATAGAAGGCGTGCAATTCCAGACTGTTTTCTCCGGGCAAATTTAGTTAAGTCGGGCAAATACGAAAAACGCCGGAGCTATTTAATATGCTTTTTTCATGGGAGAGAATGGCTTTGAGAGTGTTCTTTATATACACCTCGTTTGGCCGCCCTTTTTGTAAATAGGATTTTAATTCGCCAGCTGGTGCTTTGAGAGATAATGGATAGAAATACTTTTTAAAAACATTTTTAATGGTCTTGAATGCAGCAAATATAGTTAGGATCGCAACATATCGTATGAATTTGGTGATTTTATAACATGCGCTTGTCGAAATTACAGAACTGGTTTGATTACGTATACTGTTGGGTTTTTCCGACGCCCACCTAGAAGGTGTGGGAAGATGGGACGAAATAGTAGATAGTGAGTTAACTTTCTGAAAAATAGTACTTATGTCTCTTCACTGTCAAGCGTCCAACTTGTAAAGTGTTTACTTCTAAGAAGGAAATCTCATAGTAATAGCGTACAGCTGCCCTAATCTCTGAGGTATGCGGTCGTCCGATTTACGTACAACGTGCATCTCCAAATAAGTATGTACATAATCCGATCTGTGTAGTATATTATAGTTTCTGTAATAGCTTATATATAAATACTAAGCAAATGAGAGGTAGAGATGGAGATAGAGGGAGAGAGAAAAGATCGAGGATCGGCTTTCCAAAATGAGACACTCATGTAGTGACCGTCGAGCTAACCAGTCAGTTCTTCGGCAGCAAACCGCTCGAGGAGTTTCAGAACCTGGGTAACAGCCCATATAAGGTCCCAGCTGGACATCCTCAGCAGATACATCGCTGAACCTCGTCGTTGTCGCCGAGTACTCGGACGCCTCTGCTCACAATGGCGCAGGTAAATTCACTTATATAATTGTTAATAATATTTTAACTTATATAATTGTGATGCAAGCTCAAAATACTTAGTTCTCAAGGAAGGAGGATATACTTGGTTTAGTAAATAAAAGCACGTTTAGGAATTAAATAAAATGATATAAGAAAAATTAAATAATAAATGAAAAAAAAGTAAGTAATTTAAAATGAAGTGAGGAAACTATACTTAGCGAGGGTAAGGATATCTCCTTATGCCAGGCGAGGTTACCCGGTGTGCGAGCCTGGCGAGAGCAAGAGGATTGTCTCCGAGCAGGAGCAAAGAGACTGTGTTCCGAATTCAGAAATTTTGGAGCACAACAGAATACCTCAGCCGGGTAGAGGGAGCGAGTTTTCCTGCTCGCTGATTGGCCGCCGTAAAGGGCAGTGGCAAAAATGAGCAGGCGATGTTTCCCTTCTCTCTATATAGGGTATACCAGAAGTCCGCGCGGTGCCAGGCAGGTCGTGACTTCCACGAAGTTCGCCGAGCGCGCCGAGGCCCTCCCGAGAAACAGTTTAGTTGAGCGTCGAATTCTCGAGGTTGCGCGAATATTTTTTTTTTTTTTTTTTTTACATTGTTTCGTCGCTTTTCGATCGTCAACTGTTTATACATAATGACCGTTATTTTTCAACCTGATTTTAGATAAATCTAGACAGGAATAGTTACAGGAAGAACCTATCCATAAAGTCGAATGGTAGTATATGTATCAAAAAGAAAGTATTAATAACAAGCAAAATATAGCATGTAAATGTAAAAACGTATAAGAATATCCTCATAAATAAAATAAAATATTGAATTTAATATATGAAAAATAAAATTGATAACAAATAAGAAAACAAATAGTTC
Organism: Torymus geranii; assembly: GCA_900474355.1. Classification (NCBI taxonomy): domain Eukaryota; kingdom Metazoa; phylum Arthropoda; class Insecta; order Hymenoptera; family Torymidae; genus Torymus; species Torymus geranii. The sequence goes on along the minus strand of UCWB01004851.1, from coordinate 7,600 downwards.
TCTAAAAACGTAAAAGACTCCGATGTAACATAACATCAAAATATTTTTCTCCCAAATAACATAAGATTTAGAACAATAAACTCTAAACAAACGTTGTCTTTGTTTTTAGATACATAGATATTTTTTAAATAGTCGTAAAGTAGTTAGTGGGAGGGAACAATATACAGCGTATAAAATCATCTCGCAAAATGTCTCGCAATGTTCATCATAAAGTATCCTAAAAATCAATGAAACCAAAACCACCGCAAACAAGCTACTATATATTGACACAGCCATATACCACCTCGTTAAATACTATTCCGAGCGAGGATTCGCGGCACACAACCACGCATCCGTGAGTTAAAGGGAAAAAAGGTGGGCTTCTCTTTGTCGCGCTCTCAACATAGGCGCACGGGAAAAATAGTCCTGAGTCCACTGCCCCACCCTCCCCCTATATAACCCCGACTGCAATCTGGACTCGGTTTCACACCGAGGGCACAGGAGAAGAGGAACGCGGGTGGCGCGCGCGCGAATTTCAAGTGCGCTTTCTTTGTTCGGATGCAATCGCCGAGAGAGCGGCGGCGGCGGCGGGCCCCGAGTAGTAGATACACTTTGAAAGGGGGAATCTCATTTCAAATTCAAGTTCGACTTCCGCCGCGGCGGCTGCTGCTGCAGGAGCCCGGCGCCTTTTGTAGGCTTCGCGCGCGCGAGAGAGAGGCGAACTTGCTGTTCGCGACGACTCAATCAAATGCCAGGCGTCGCCGAACTCGCGCGCTGGTCCCCCCTCCGAATATTTTTACTCGGCGCCGTAGTGGTAGCGAGCTCCTTTTATTCCGACTCTCTCTCTCTCTCTTTCTCGCGAGTGCGAGCTTTTTATTTACCGAGCGGAAGGAGTAACTGAGAGAGAGAAGATCCCCTTCTCTCTCTTCTTCCTGGATGTCGTTTTTATTGGTCGCCGGAGAGTTTGGGTGTCCGGGAGGTGTTTGACATTCGCGCAATGAAGAAGTTTTAAGAAGTCGAATTGCAGGTGCGGTGGTGCTATGAATGTTGGCAGTTTGATGAAAAAGAAGGTCTATCGAGCTGATAAGGGAATGGGAGTGAATAATTAATTTCAAGTTTCCGAATCGCGAGCTTACATTGAATAATATTTTCATATAGGTAGTATATAAAATAGTTTTTATGAAGATTAATCTTGTTTAAACTAACTTTAAATATAACTCCTCTATGCGGCGTTATAACTATGGAGTGTTATTTAATCCTAAGGTCGCGGGTTGTTACACGTTACATGCAATCAACAATAGTTATACGGCCATAACCATAAACCGCAAAACCGCTGCTAATTGCTTTAGTAAAATGCACTCTCAAAGAGACTTTAAAAGCTTTACGGCCAAAGTTTTGGCAAACATTACTAAATAACATCGCGCGAGTTTTGATTATTCAGTCCCTTTTAGTCTCCGAAATAATCATCATAAACGTAATGTTCGTTTAATATCCGCAAGTAATATATAAATTATTATTCCAAAGGTAGTATAATATTCCTATTACTAATGTACTATACTCACCTCGGCTTACCACCCCTTAATTCAAGCAACATCCAGAGCTATTATTATATAAAGATAGAATCACAAGCCCATGGTGTCTTCGTTCCCTCCAAAAGAAAAAAAAACAATATACGCATGCACAGGGATCGATAAACTATCGCTGGGGAGTGTAATCCTCAAAACAAACGCGGGAGAGCGCAAAATTCTCGGGCGGAACTTAGGGAGCCGCGCGAGCGAACGGCAAACTAGTCGCTAAGAATAATAAGACTCGACCAAGAAGGAAGAGGTACAGAACCGAAGTACGCGAGCGAGGTAGAGACAGAAGAAGAAGAGCCCCGGAACGAAGGACGAGTAGTACAGGGGTCGGAGGAGGGCGCATAGTCAGCCGCGACTGAATATTCCAATGAACGCGGCCGGATGGTCGATAAATAGACGCGATTCCTCGGCTACGCTCTACACACCTACACCTCCACACATACATACAGCGGAGCATCCACGCGGCTAGCTCTGCGGCTCGGCTTCGCGACGACGACGACGAACTGCGAGATCCAATTTCTCCGTCTCTCTCTCTTCTCTACTCTGCCATTCTCCGTGAACCGTACCGATGCGCATATTCCCGCATTGTAAGTTTGTCATTAGTATTCCGCTGTTGTTGCGCCTTCCCATGCGCGCCCCGTGGAAACTATTTAAGTAGCGCGGCTGCGCGATAAGGAACTAATTCCCGATGCCTCAGCGACGCTGCAGCGCGAGCTGGAAAAATAAAACTTTTTTACGCCCGCGCCCGCGTTTTATTTTTCTTTATTACGGCCACGCGCGCGCGAGCACATGAGAAATTTACTGGAGCCATTCGGCCACGCGGATGGCTGCGCAAAGTTTTTTGCAACTGGTGCGCGAGCGCGCGTGCGCATTGCCAATGCCCGGATTCTTAATTGAATGGCAGTCTATTAGTTTCTTGATTTGCATTTATAGCCCGCCACTTCTCTCTGCGCACGTGTGCACTTGCTGTACGCTCGTGCAAGTAGAAGAAGGTGTATAGCTTTATTCGATTAACGAAGTGCATGCGCCGAGTTGGCCGTGTGGGACGAATGCGCGGCTTCGACCTGTTCTTTCTTGCGCGCTTGTTATATGTTAATTCGGTTGTTTGACAGGTGTTATGTATGGCATTAAGATAGTTTTAGTATAAAATAAATTGAAAATAGAGCGTTAATAATATATTGGTTTATTATTAATCGTTGGGAATAAAAATTTTATTTCGTCAACATAATATTTTATACATCGCGCGGGAGGCTGCGCCCATATTGGTCCGCATACAATATTAATAAGGTATCCATATAAAACTAATATGAACATGGGGAATCCATACAAATTTTATGTAGGTAAAGTTTACATATAAATTTACCTATACGCAGGATAGAACAAATTTTATAAATAATGTTTCCAATATTTGCGAAATAATGGATAAAATTTTTATTTTGTTTATTTATTACTATCATTTCCATTTTTATAATTATTATGATAATAAGGACAAAATTATCGCATTGGTTTATAGATACCTATAATATGCAGATTCATCGATTAATAAACACGCTTTTCTTTTCAAACACATCACACCTCATTTCGTCTATATCCAGCATGAAAACCCAATAATCACCTCTCTCCGTCAATCCAGACGTCCGGCACTCTGCCACCATCCCGCCGTATACCATCAATAAACCCGCGCAGACGAATTAAATCTTACTTACGGCCAATCAACCTTTCCACACAGCTATAAACAAACCACGACGCCAATTATTCCCTAATTTTTCCCCCTATCACTCCGAAATTCGTCATCCACACGATCCGAGTGTGGCAAAGAGGCAAAGATATACCATCAGCGTCATCTCGATCGATCGATCTCGCTTTTTTCCCGGCCAAGAGCCACCACCCCGTTTTTTTCCCACCCGGCGCGAGGCTTTGAAGTGGCGAAAGAAAGAGGGGAAGCTCAAGGGGAAATCGCCGTTAATGGCCCGCCGAAGGATTTGCCGGGCAGCGCTCGCTCGGCGTTTTTTGCTAGTTTTCCATCGCTCGCCGAGGACCCACTCAAATCAAGATTCTCACCTTTTCTACTCGTTGCACGCGCGCCCGCGTCAACGGTGCTGAGAGCTGCTTCTCCATTTGTCTCCGGTGCGGATCTGTGTGTGTGTCGTCTCTCCCTGTTTATCCATCACTCTCAGCGCGTGCTCTTTATCCCGTTTCTCGGCCCTTTTTTTTTGTCCAAGCGTACGGCTTTTCTTTTCCACGCTCATTATCCGTCTTCATCATTTTTAGTCTGGTCCTTGCGGTACAGAAGAGACGCGCAGAGGACCGGACGGTACAGCTTTGGTGATGCGTGGCTATGATAAAACGATAGAGTTTTCGCTAATTTGCCATGTTTTTCTTGCTGGCACAGTTTTTTGGAATTTGTCGGTTACTTCGTTGATTAATTATTTTCATCAATTTTTGTCGTAAATAGAAATCGGGATTGAATTTCTGAACATTTTATTTTCTATTTGAAAAGGTTAACGTTCTCAATACAAATATATGAATCAGATGTAATTGTTGAAATTGGATATAAATTTGAAAAATTCAATGTAGAATCAAGGTATATGATGGAGAAGTGTATTAAGGATTTATAAAACGTTTCAATACTATTTCGCATTAAGTATTTTTGAGTGCAGGATGGAACATGCAGTATCTTACTAGTTTTGGTAGTTATCTACTTACGTTCTTATGTACTTACATTAGTTATAATTTATTTTTTATTTTCCGCTCTTCAAAAACATTATGCTTAATAGCATAATTACAATTAGAATACAAGTACTTTTTTATTATTATTTATAAATTTAATTATTTCAAATAATTATTCTAACCAACATTAATTCACAAAACACTATATGAAAACAAAGTAATAAAAACATGATTATACCTTTATAAAAGTAATAAGTTTATTTGAAATAATTAAATAAAACATTCCTATTATACAAGTTATTTTCCGAGAACAAGGTCGTTGTAATTTTAAGAACTGCATCAGCATTTACAACACCGACAAATACTCGCATTACAGTGACGCTAAAGTAAATAAGTCGCACGTGCAGCAAGAGTAGACAAGAGTCCCGGTAAAACTCAATACTGGCATTTAATTCAACACGCCTGCAATAGAAATTAAGCCAAAGGAGCATCGCTATTATGATACACAATACCTATCTACTTCTGCGCCAAAGCGTCTTACATTTTCCCCGCTGGCTGGCGCATCGAGGATAAAAATAGCAAGGCATTTCGAGTGCCTCATCGTCACTGAGGCACACATACACGTATACACATCTACATAGCTGTATCTACAGACAGGTAATAGAAACGCGGACGCGCCCCTTCAAAATCAGCTCGACAATTGCACGAGAACACGGAGCGAGAGCGAATGCAGAGAAGTCTTCGGTAAGCGGATATACCCGCAGCCTCTTTCTCCAAGAGGAGCACAGCTCTCTCTTGCCTGATGCCATCAGCATACATGCATGCGCGCACACGCGAGCTCGCTTGAGAGAGAGAGAGAAAGACACAGTGTATATATAACTGCAGGGGCGCAACTTATCTTCCACGGGGAGAATTGAAAGAGGAGCGGGCGCATCGCGCGCGAAAAGGTCGTGTGCATGCGCGCAGTGGGTATGGTGCGCAAGAAGGATGCGATATTTCAAGGCGGCGACAAGGAGTACGCGAGCGCGCGTGCGAGTCGGCTTGCTACTGGTAAATTAATTAAATTCCTACAGTCTGCCTAAGCCGCGGGGCTGTGCCAGCTCTCTCTCTCTCCCTCTCGTGTGCTTGCAGCACTGCTCGCGCCAGCTTATACCAGGGACCAAGAGTCTCGTGTTCAACCCGTGGGAATATTGTAATTAAGATATGCACTTCTACCTACCGTTTTCCTCCTGTTTCTCGCGCCCCTTGCTCCTGCTCGCTCTCCTATCATCGCCTTTTCTCCCTCCTCTCTAGCTGTGTCTCTCTCTTTCTCTTTTGGTGGCGCCGCATGTGCCGTCTCGCTCCGTCTGCCGCGCGCGTTTTCGAGGGATGTTCGTTCAAAGCGATATTCCAGCGAGAGAGCGGACTGATATATACCCTCTCCCTATTTTGGAGTGCGAAAATTATGCCTTTTCGGGACAATTAATTAGTCCGATTTTATACGAGAACGACGAGTTGCCGGGACAGAGAGATAGAGTTTTGACGTTTGGATCGGGTAGGCAAAGCTGTCCGATCCTTTGGTTCGCTAAAAGTAATACTTACCGGTGCGTGATTTGCACGGAGGGTTGATGAACTTGATCATAGTAAATATGTTAAATAGTATTTGAACGACAACTGCGCTTTTTGATAAAGTTGTGTGAAAATTTATTCGGTTAATATGCAAAACTTAAAAATCATCAATTCGATTTGTACTCCTTCGCAAAATAAATACAAAGTACCTCCTATTGTCATTTCACGCAACATATTTTCGCTAACCCTCGCCTTGCCCATTATTCTTTCACTCTAATTATGCTCCTCCCACACTTGCCCAAACAGCCCCTCCTCTCGGTATCTTCCTTCGTTGTTCTCAGTTTTCCCTCTTTACCGCAGTTACCTTTCCTCTTTCGCACTTGGCCGACTGCAGGGGCCAGCCTGCACTGCATACGCGATATCGTTTTCCCTTAGCTGCGCTAGAGAGAGGGAGAGAGACGCGTGCGAATGCAATGCAATGGCATTCGCTCGGCGGGAGCTGCAGAGCAGGCCGTGATTTACGCTCTGCAGGACATGCTATTGTTTCGAACACTTCCAAATTGTACCTCATTATAATGCGCCCAGATTCATTGCGGTGGCAGAGGCACACTGGCTTCCATTCGACAGCATCTTTTGTTTTTCCATCAAGTGCGTTCGCAGAGCCGTGGACTTTGATAAAGAAAATATTATATACTTTTTGCGTTACTTTTTTGTTTCGCTGCGGCCTGAGTGTTTGTTGAGAGTGCGAACGGCGGTTCCTTCGAGATAATTGGTGGAGGGTTTTCATTGTTGGAGAATTGTTGTATCAGATCCAATTAGAATTTTTTTCTTTGGATTGAATGTTTGTTTCTTCCTGTAAATTGTTGCATGATATACATTAGAAAGTAGATTTAATTTTGTACTTGTCGGTTCTTGATTCAAATATATTAAGAATGAGAAAAAATCCTTCATTATGATGAAAGAATAAAGAGAACAGATATTTCAGTCAATTGTCACTTGAATTAAAATGAGATTTGGGTTACTCCTATATTATATCTCAGATATGTTTTGTTCTTAAAAACTATTTCACTTTGTATATTAAATTTATACAATGCAGTTAGGTAAACCTAATTATTTCGTACTAACGGCACAACTAGAAACGAATGCTACTCAATTATAAGTATCTAAATAATCATAATCCCTCTCAAACTCCAGATGATAGTAAAATGATTGATTTAATATGATACATAAAATTATGAAAATAATATAAGTTCGTTAAGTTTTTAGTAAGTTCAATAAATAATTAATATTATGAAAATTAATAAGCCTTAGTTTAAAACTCACAGAGTGGTACCAACAAACAAGATTGTTTTAAAATATTTATTACTATAATGTTCATCGACTCTTTTATTATAAATCGCAAAAACATCATGCATAACGTAGCCCTACCTTTTTCTACAGTAGCATAAGCGAGTTTTATGAATGAGTTCCATAATACCTTGCAGCTAATTGGTTACGTGCATACTATCTTTCTTATATAAGAATTATTAAACGCATAAGAAGAAAATGGATAAACTATCGACAAGTTTATCTACATACCTCCGACACACAGTATTTATTCGATGTTTTTAAGCTAAATAACTTTCTGGACTTGATATCTTTTTTTCTAACACCTATATTCACGAAAAAGTCTATAAGATGTATTGACAAGATGAATTGACATACACCGCGAACACAATATTAATAAAAAAAGAAAAAAAAAAAAAATATACCGACGGTTTGGCGGGAGGCGCAGTCGCCACCTCGGCCGATCACTGAAGTTAAGCAGCGTTGGGCGCGGTTAGCAC
>UCWB01004850.1:0-10891 GCA_900474355.1 Torymus geranii | reverse complement strand
TGTAAATATATTTATATTAATATATATATATATATATATAAATATTAAACAATTCTACGTAACACAGCTCTCCGAAAAATACAAGTGGCTTGAAATTTCTACCGTACTCACCTTGGATCAAGTTGTCGCATAATTCTGGCGAACCATTGATTGCCAGGAGTTGAATTTAACTCTTGCAGAGTCTCGTACTTTCGAATAAAAGGATGTTCTATTAGTTTATTATACTTTGGCCGTTGTTTATAATTCTTTGTAAGGCAACAACTGACAAAGCCTTGAAACTCTGGCGAGAATAGTGCATCTTTGGGTAGAGTAGGAGGATCGTCTTGTACCACCCTACTCAATACCTGCGTAATATTATCAGTTATAATTAAGAAGACATATATGATTAAATTGAAAAGTGAATTAAAGAAAACGTTAAGCCAAAATGTTAAGCCAAAGTGGTCAACGTTTACCTCAAAATCAGTCTTGCAGTCTCGGTAAGGAAATACTCCAGTGGCTAATTCTACTAATGTAATACCTAGACTCCAAACATCTGCTCTAATATCATAATCAGGTTTTGTGGGATCTGGTGGATCTATCCTTTCAGGCTATAAATAAAAGTAATACTTGAAAAAATGTTTTGATGGCTTAGATATAAAATTATATGATAGGAATACTTACAGCCATGTACGCAGCACATCCTGCACTTCTTGTTTTTGCTTTACTGTCCACCAAACGACCAGATATTCCAAAATCACATAACTTGACTCCACCATTTTCATCCAAAAGAATATTGCTAGGCTTTACATCCCTGTGGATTACTCCATGTTTTTCTTTCAGGTACGACAAAGCTTTTACAGTCTGTGATGAAAAAGTAAATATAATATTAGTACCATGAGAAATCCACAATATAAACAAATCCAAGAAACATGTTATCAAATACAATGAGCAATATTTATTCTTTACTAAAACCAATACTTACTGCTAAAGTTACTTTTCCTAAAAAATTTTCAGGTATTGCTTGTCTGCTCCTTTTCAAAAGTTTGTCTAAACACGTCACCATTAACTCCATACAAATCCACACATCAGATTCTGTGATAAAACAGCCAAGGCATTGCACAATGTATGGACAATCATGAGACTTGAGGACCACATCTAAATCCATTTTTATCCTTTTGTTTTCATCTGTGTTTCCCGATCGTCTCATCTGTTTCACAGCTATGACAACTCCACTGGGCTTATGCCTCATCTTGACAACATGACCACAAGTGCCGTTGCCGAGTTCGCCTAGGTGCTCCAAATCCTTCATCTCTGTCTGATACCTATGACCATTGATATTTAGAATACCATTCATCTTCATGATCTCCTGCATCTTAGACTCCACCTCTCCGTCGTGCCTTTTAAAGGGCATCATATGTGAAACAGGCAGATCCAGCTGCCGTCTTGGTCTTGTTGGAGTTCCCATATCGCCAACTATTTTCAAACAGACAGATACGCAACAATTATCACAACAACATCCTTCAAAAGTATAAATAAAATCAAAGTAATCAATATAATTCACTAAAAAATCATAGTAACAGCAATTTGATCCCACCCCACCAGCCCTACAACCCTGTAGCAGCCGAACTCGTTCCGCCAGTGTGGCGTCAGGTATTTTCGGAAAAGCCAGGTATTGATACTTTATGTAATCGGCAGTTAATCGCGGCTATACGTACGCGCGTGCATACACGAGGGGGCGGAGAGCGAGAGAGAGTATTAAAATATACAAAGCAATCAACATAACCTCTACCCCTCTCTCTCCTACACCTAAGACCCAATACACATACCCATCACACATACACATCTCTGTCCAACTCCAAAAAAGAAAAACCACTTCCAGCGTATGTATATATACTCACGTTGTTTAGGCCTGGCGAGGGCAGGACTGAGGCAGGGGCTGGGGGTCGCGGGCTTGGCCATCATCGTTGTACCACCACCACCACCAACACCACCACCACCACCACCCGAGCTTTGCTGCTGATGATGGTGCATATCGCCGCCGCCTTGATGCTTGTCCTTGTCCCTCAGCTGATTCTCCGCCCGGAGTCGTTCCTGCAGATTCAGTATCTTGTTCTCCAGCGTACTCGACATTGCGATGAGGGCCAGCCCGCGGCAGCTGACGACGAGGAGGAACGCTGCACGGGCGACAACGACACGACGACGGTCCTCCTCCTCCTCGCGTAGTAGCAGCAGCAGCAGCGGCTACGGCGGCGCAACACAGACGACGACGTAGACGACGACGGCGCTGGCTCGCGGCGGCGGCGGCGCGGGCAGTCGCTGCTGGCGTAACTTGACAATTTTCGCATCACTTATCTGCCCTTTTTGGCAGCGCGCGCAAGCCGCGAGAGAGAGAGAGTATGCTGTGTATTATGGCTGCGAGGAACAGAGACAGGGTATAGGAGCGCGACGACAGGGAGGGAGTCGGGAGAGGAGAAAAAAAGAGCGAACCACTACTACTGACGCAGATACCCACACGTATATATATACAGATATATACGCCGCCGCGCCTCGCACCGCAATAGAGATCTTGCGAAGTCGCGAGCGCGCGCGCGCACCGCGCTATAAGGTGGACGTGCACTCGTATTATATAGTAGTGTAGTCTTGTCTCTTTCCGATGCGCAAGCGTCCGGTTATCTGCGTCTCCTTCTAGCGCGCGAGCGCTCTCGCACCTTTTGCCCGACGGCGCAAAAAGCTGCGCGGCGGCGGGCGGGCTTGAGGATGTGTGCGTGTCTGTCTGTCTGCGCACGCACTTTGCGCGCCCGACCGATTTACGCTGAGTGGTTGGTTTACTTTTGTTTTGCAATTTGTTTGGAAGGTTTGCAAGGCCGTGGTTGGATTTTGTTTAGTAAGAATGCGATGTTTGCTTGTTTTTTGTTTAGTCAAGTTGAGAGGTGGGTTCACTCGTGTAGATTTTAATGTTGTTTCGGATGTTTGTTTGAAATAATAGCGTAAAAGGGGTGACGCGGTGCTACCTGCTTGCGAAGCTTGCACTCTATATAAGTGTTCTTTCTTATAGTTCTGTATGAGCGATAGAGAATGATTTTGTTTTTAAAATTTGAAATTTTTTTTTTTCAGATGGGTTATATTTGTCAAGAGTCAGCTCGGTGAATTTGCAAGAGAGCTTGAAGTTTGCAGCGCTCGAATCGACTCGAATATACTTCTGTATATAATTTTTTTTTATATTGGGGTTCTATTTGGTAGAAAATCACATTAAATCATGAAAAATGGTGAATATATCTATACGTAATACAACTCTTAAATATATAAGGAAAAAAACGAGGGTACACGTAAGCTAGTGCAAATCACCTGATTTTGCTCGTTTTCTGTAGTACACTTACTTATATGAGAGAAATTCGTGGTTGAACAGCATCCATCGAATGGTATACTTTTTCTAGAACAACTTAACCCTATTAGAACCTAAACGTTTCTAAAACGTTCTTTGAAACACTTTATAAAGTTTTTCAAAAAACGTTTTAAAAACGTTATAAAAACGTTTTAAAAACGTGGATAATGTCCGCTTTTTAAAGCATTCGCACGTTTTTTTAAATCATTTTAAGGATGTCTTAAAAATGTCTTTAAAACTTTTTTTTTTAAACGTTTGTAAAATGTTTGAATAATCTACAAAGTATATTTGAAATAAACTTTTTCGTTTTAAAAACGTGCTGAAATTTTTCGAAACGCATTTCATAATACAACTATGATCGATAGGTGGCGCACGATAATACATGGATAAAAATGTTCGGTTCAGGTTACAAGTCAAAGTCAGGGAATAAGGATGGGTCGGTGGGGGAGGCGGTGATCGAAGTTTGATGCTCTCATTTTAAATTTCATTTTTTTTATTAACAATGTCTTTATAAACGTTTCAAAAAACCTTTTATAATGTTTTTTAAACGTAACTGCAAAGGTCCAGGATCAGTTTGGCAAGTTTGCGCAACGTCATAAAAACGTTTTTGACACGTTGCCTAAAACTAAAAAACTGTATGAGTATAAATTCGATTTTAGATAGGATTTTGCTCTTAATTTTTTTTTTTTATTCCAATATTGTCATTTAAAGGCGTTCCTAATAAAATTAGCGTGGTGTATGATGTCATGTACGCGAGATGGATATCTTAGTTAAGTTACCATCGCTTTTTGATTATTTAAGAGTTGTATTAAGTACAGGTAAATACTGGAATTTTTGCTATAGTCATTTTTCGTGTTGCAATGTGATTTTCTACCAAATAGAACCCCAAAATCTAATAAAAAAAATTTTTGTGAAAGTGTTGCAGTCGTGCGCTGCAAACTTCAAACTCATTAAAAGAGACTTTTGTAATCGGCTTGAAATCTTTATGTAAGTATAAATATATAAAAATCAATTTTGATATTATTTTGAACTATTTTAGTTCGTGAATAACAATGTTTATTAAAACTAATTATATGATGACGATTAACGAAAACTATAAATGCATTCTTAATAACACTTGTCATAATTACCTAGAATGTCACCATAAAGTGCTCTGTCTCGAGGTGTTGATGCGATTTCTATACTTTACCGACTATATAGGTACTAATTTATGATGTCACTTCTGTTTCAAATTCTACAAAGTTTCAAAGAAATGATACGCTACAATTCGTGTACTTAACGGTGCCAAAATACATTAAAATGGGTATAACATTATTTTGCATAAATCAATTTTGTATTTTAAAGATCGGATGTATTTTGTAACATCATTTGGCACAGTTTAGTTCATTCAAAGACGAAAATTACTTTGATTAATATAAAGGAGACAGACTCGTAAAAAGATTAAAGTTTGAAATAAAGGATTTTGAAATTAAATAAACCACTTTTTATTAAAAAATTTAAATAAACATAAATATATATATATATCGGATTAAAAATTAATATTGTTAAAGATCTTCGTATGGGCTCCCACAACGAACATTATAAAAATGATCACAGACTTGAAATTGTTGATTGAAGAGCGTACCGTTTGTGCACAGTCGACTCTCGATTAATTGTTCATTTAAACAAAGGTGATATCCCTGAAAAAATAGTACCGTGATTGTATACTTTTATGGTATAATGTAAGTATAAGAAATCTTTTGATAATTTTTACAGCAAAAAAATTATAACTATTCGCGCGAAATATTTAGCTAGCTGTAATCCACAAAAATATAATGAAATGCAAGGGGATTTATTTCAATTAAAAATATTAAGGATCGCGACCTGGTTCCGATATAGCAAGTATGAATGAGAGGCCATTCATTTTATATGTAGGTATTGTAGTTTACTACTTGAAAGATATACGCATATACTTTATAAATTACGGTACCTGACATTGCGTCGCCAAATCAACCCACAATTGATCTTGAAGCCCGGTACATGAGAATCCAGTGTATGGAATTGCATGGTATGTCGGATAAAGAGGCGGATAGTGCGGCAGATGCAAATCGTGATAAGGATCGTTAGGGGTGCCGTCTCGATTATAATGTCCGCAAAACGCAACGGACATAAGGGCTGTATTAAATTAAAACGAAATATATATATTTTTTATGTAGCTTTATTTCAATAAAATAAATTGTTTTTGCACAATAAATCATCACTTAGAAATTAGATGCTATAATATGTATATTTTATTAATTTATTTATTTATTTATTTATTTATTTATTTATCAAACGGACTATAAGCCCTTTACAATGCCACAATATTTTAAATAAGCAATTTCCTATACAAAAAAGGGATGGACTTGAAATTGTCACCTCTAATGATTGTTATTGGTTGATTTTAAATGGACATCTAAAATTTGATTGGTCCACTATTATACGGCGCGCATTGACACTTCTAGTTGAGTTAAAGATGGTATTTATTTATTCCGAAAATTTTTTATAACTATTTTTTTAATGTTAACGAGGAACTTACTGAAATAAAAAGTTCGAATCGTCGACATAAAAGAAATATTGTGTACTTATTTGGACAGCGAGATTATAGATAGGTAGTAGCGTCAATGATTAAATACATTTTGAGTTAATTTAGTTATATAAGTAGTAGCATTTCTTTTTTTTTTTTTAATATACAGTAAAAAACAAATGGTAAAAGGACTGAGGATGAGAAATTTCAAGTTTTTGGTTGTGACTATTAAAATCAGATTCACAATAATATATTAAAAATAAAATTGTGGCAATTGTCGTATTTAATTGAAATAATTGAAATAATAAATGAAGAGTTGAACTAGAATTTAATTTCTTTTATTATACGTTCAAAGTGTTTGTATCACTTTATTTATTATTTTCTGTTTAAACACTGCTTGTAAATACTCACCTGAAATTATGACGTAAAACTTCATTTTCCTTGTTTCAAAAATAAATCACCAAATAATGACGAACGCAACAAAAGTCAACGAGATCAACTTTTATTTTCAATTACCCTTAATTGCATGTTATATATATTTATAACACGTCAAGATTGCAAAATTAAAAAAGAATCTTACTTTACTCGGCGCTGTATTGAATAATACTTGATCTGTCTATTAAAAGTGGGCGCACCTCGCGATCCGGACGCTGGTCAACGACTGACTACCGAATGGTCTTTCTTTCGCTGCGCATACACATATATAATTATTTTGGATACACCTTGAAACCAGTACTCGTCCCTCATTTGACGCAACAGCATCGCAAAAAAAAGGTGAAGGAAAGATAATGGCATTTGTCGCTATACTTATATGCGTAAGTATACGAGCTCGCGATTCGAGCGCACACATTGTATGGCGCAATCGATTTTTGCGACACGCGAGAAATTATGGGCGGGCTTTCGCGGGTACCGAAGATAAATCGGTTACGAAAAATAACTCGCAATTATAATATCAAGTTCAAGTACGCGTTAATTTTTGTCGAATAACAAACATATGTTCAATTTACTTTTATATGCATTATAGTTAAAGTTGAACACGGCTAAAATGCACCTAATTAAGCATTTCAGTTTATTATATTGTTTATGATCAATTTTAACCGTTTGACATTGTAGTAATTCTGATAGGCCATGAGAAGTGTCATAAGATTCATTTTTTACATTTAAGTTTATAAATGGTCGTATGAAATATGTTATTGCTTCCTCCTAGAGGAAGCTTTGTAATAGTAAAATTTTTGACTTCTTTAAATCTCTCTAGAAACATGAATATAAATGTTATTGGTCATCACTCTGCAAATATTTACGTTGCAGAAATGAGCAGAAAAGATTATAAAAGTAGGCGAAAAAAAAGCTTCGATTTGAGCTTTGATTCGTAAAAAACTTCCGGAAAATACTAGCAATCAAAGATAGTAAAAAATGATTGAAAATTTGTCTTCTTCTCAACAATTTTTCCAGAGATATGTGTACTGAATTTTTCACGTTTTTTCAACATTTTTTACGAACAAAACAAAAGCTCAATAATTGAAGCTTCTTTCAACTACTTTATAATCCATTTTCTGCTCATTTCTGTAACGTAAGTACTTGCAGAGTGATGGCCAATAAAAGATATATCATTTTTTAATAAAATGAAGCATATTTGAGGTTAGATGGCTCATTAAAATGAATTACAGGTAGTGGACCTCATTTTTCAATGCCAGAAATCGATTTTCAAGGCCCCGTAAGGATCCGTTTCCCATATTATGTGTGACTCTTCTTATTAGTCTATGTACAATTGATGGATGAGTTAGCAACTGCGTTATGTTACACTATTTTACATATAAAATGTTTTCTCGAGTTGAAAATTTCAATCTTTCAGAGCTTGAGACTATCTATTTGGAAAAATTGTTATTACAGATCTCTCATATAGCTGTTCATACGTAACAAACTTAGCAATAAAGTTGGTCATGACATGTCTTCTGCAAATTAATAAATTAAAATTAAATGAAAAATGAAAAAAATTTTACAATTTTCACTGAATTATTAGAGACTTAATAACCGAGCTAATATTAAATTATTTATAGAATAATTCACAAGTTGAGTATTATGCAAAATAGCGCATGCAATCATTGAATAACAGGGAATAATTATAAATAAGAATGCAAGCATTTAAGCTCTCCTTATCACACAAAGATCAACTTAGATAAGGCAGTTAAGGAATAATTAGAATTCAGGTCAACTGAATTACTTCGTTGAAAGTGATATGCGAAAACGTTAGCCAACAAGCTTAATTGAATGGCCTTGTTAGGCGGCAACAACTAAGTATCTCTCTCTCTCCCGTGCGCGCACATATATAATTAATAAGGAAACTAACTCGCGTGACGCTGGACGAGATACATATATCGACAAAAAATAATAATCCAATTGACATTCATTTATATATGCACTTTTATATGCATTCAATTGAAACACTCGCATCTTCATTAATAATTTTATTCGATTCCTCTCTAATTTATTGTACGCGCGTGTAAAAAGCACGCATGATTGGAATTAATCCTCCGGCCAGCTGAATATAACACTAAATTTTTACAGCTACACGTATAACAATTCGTTTCTGAATAATTTATTACCATTTCTAAAACCAATAAATCATCGTCCATTGTCGGCTACAATTTTAAAACTAACGTACGTGCCTACTTATACATATATATTGTTTCAAGAGAGGCGGTAAAAAAAATTAACGCGACTCGCGCATACGCGCGCGCATAATAAACGAAAAAAATAAAAAATTATCGATCGTAATCTATCGTCGTCGGTATTCTCAAAAGCACACACATACACACGCGCGGTCGAGGCTACGCGATAAAGCGCATCTGAAAATTTATCGCTACTAAGGCGACTTGTTGCGTTTGTTTAGTTCAACGGTTGACGATGAACTTGAATTAGCGGCGATGAACTTTCACGATAAGTGCATGAGATATCTGTGCGCGAGATTTATGTTTTTTGGCAATCGCGGTATTCCGAGAAACCGTCGCCCGTTGCACCAAAATCACGCGACGATGATATAGAAATAATCGCAAGCTGGCTTATTTACGAAATTTTATATCCAGAATCTACTGTCGCCACGCGCGACAATCATTTTTATATATAGTTATAAAATTAAATCTCGACGCGGGTCATTAGTATACGTTTCTCTCTGCACACGCATCATATACGGCCAGTGCAATTCACAGTTTTTCTGTCAACCGCGCAAAAACCGTAATCTTATAAAGTCCGACGGATTATATCGGCGTTTATTTAATTAAAAGCGCGCGCGAGCGCGTTTTTTTGCATTATCAGTGTAACTACCTCGATTAAAAAGACTGCTATATATATACGCGAAGACAAGATAAGTTTCTCATGCTGCTATATAGCTGTCGCTATAACTCACTTCGAAAAATTGATAACGAAAAGAATATAATTGTTACGTTATACTTTCTGCACTTCGCAGCGGCTGCGATGCAGATAATCTTCCTCGAAGACGTATTATATATTTCTTTATTCATAATTATTGCAATTTCCAAGCATTTTTCGGTACACTTTCCTCGCGTGCATCGGCAAATGAACAATCGCATCGCAGGCATGAATATATATTAATTTCAACAATATTGCGGTAGCATTTTCTATTGTTCGTCGTTCGAGTGTTGGTGATTAATCGCAAAATTATATAGTTATCTCTCATATATCGTGCGCGCACAGCCATAATAACAGAATATTAATCATCGAAACTCTTTGTATTATACATCTAAATCATGCTACTGAACTTTATTCTATGTACCGATCTGTGTATGTACTATGATTAACATCTGTATGAATAACAACAATTACATTCAATTGTGCACGAAACGAGTTTGTTTACAATTACATAAAATAAAAGAATACCATTATTATTATACGCGCGGCACAAACAAAGGCTAAATTAGCTATTAAAATGATATTTATTATCGAATTGATTATAAACGTATTCATGATTGGCCGATCAAAAGTCCCGATCATTGAATCAATGAATGAATAACGTTCAAGGCGATCCGAGGTCAAAGACATTGTTTAACTCCTACATCGATATTATATACATCAACAATAAATATCCCGCGATCATTATATATACCGCACTAGAAGAACCCTGCGGTACTGCACGAGCTCAATTTTCCATTACGCCCGCAATGATCCGCGCATTTCCCAGCGCGCTGCACTTAAAAACCCATATAATATACGTGCGCAGCATGTTACAACTGCAGGTTCGTCAACTCGCGACGGCGCCGCGGGAAAATTGGCCTCGGCGCAATGTCATTGTCATAGGCGCGCGAGCGCGCGAAACTCGCCGTGTCCGGGAAGTCGAGACGGCAATGCGAGTGCTGATGGTATATAGGTACAGAGAGCTGCAGTGCATGTACTTACACGTGGGCGTCGCGATGCTGATGCGTTAGCGCGTGCGGCGAATTGACAGTGAAGTGTCGGCGATGATTGGGTGGGAGGAGGCGCGACCGGTGAATTATCGTCGCCGATGTAGCGCGTAAGTTTGTATAGGATATTTTTGAAAGGTGCAGTCGGGAATGGGGTGAGAGATTCGGGTATATAAAGGTGTATATGTAAATGGCGTATATGGGCATGTTGTAATTGGGTTAATGAGAAATTTGATTTGAAAAATATTTTTATTGTTAACAGGATCAGTTTTTTCGAAATTTACATTATTTTTTAATATTTTTTTCTGATCTAAACGCCTATACGTGTGCCATACTTTTCTGAATAAATCGATTTCATTTTTGCTTCCTCTTAGAGGAAGCTTTGTGATAGTAAAAAAACAGTTTGTGAGATAATGTGTTAGGAATGTTGTTTAGACAATTTGGAATCGAAATACACCATTTTTAGAAAAATGTGTGTGTGTGTGTGTGTGTATATGTCCGTATACTCTGATATCTCATGATCTACTCAACCGATTTTAACGAGAGAGTGATCATTTTTTCAGATTTTGC
>UCWB01004849.1:0-10885 GCA_900474355.1 Torymus geranii | reverse complement strand
CTTTAGAGTCAAAAGTTCTAGAGATATGCCCATTTATTGTTCAATCATGATTAATTTATGAGTCGATAAGGTTCAATCACGACTCATTTCACAGTTGATTTTAATCGTTCTGTTTATATTGTGACCAATGTTATTCACATTCCTTGAAAAACATTTTATGATTTACTTTCAATTTACAGCTTTTTTAACATATGAAAAAAATATGGAATATTTTCAATTTTATAAAATGTATCTCAAAGGGATTCTATTTCTATACATTTTGTGTCGGAATATTTGAGTATGCTTTGTGGTTTGTTGAATAGAAGAAAAAAAATACAATTATTTTTATCTTTATTCTGTGAATTTTCTATTGATATTGATTGTTTTAGAATATTGAGCATTGTCGATTACAGGCTACTGTGTTTTGTGCGTGAAGAAAGGCAAGGATGAAAGATACTCCTGCAGGCTGTAAATATAGGATTACAATACTATTATCGCACTAATCTTAATGGATAAATGGAATGAAAAAACTATTTCGCGGGGGCTTTGAAACAAATCGCCTACTCTTATTATACATTGCTTCCAACCCTTCATCGT
The DNA here is from genome assembly GCA_900474355.1 of Torymus geranii. Lineage (NCBI taxonomy): Eukaryota > Metazoa > Arthropoda > Insecta > Hymenoptera > Torymidae > Torymus > Torymus geranii. Next base: position 10,309 of record UCWB01004849.1, on the reverse strand, counting down.
TTTTAGGCACTTGAGAGCAAATGTATTAGAAGATTCGCGAGAAGGGTGACTTGAGAATTCTTTCAACTTTTATCACTGATTTAAATCATGATTTTTTAAAAGAATTATTCTCAATAAAGCTTTACATGCAAACTATTTCGAGGCAGCTCCTTATTTTACACTCTTTGAAATATATAAACTATGCAACCTAGACAACATTGGATGAGAAAAACAACTAGTATATATTCCAAATCTTTATTTTCAGATTATTTAGACTTTATTTGAACTTTTGACTATATTCTGCAGTATTGACTAGTATATTCGATAAACCAAACATGTAAATAATGTATATTGTATACTGTAGACGCTGTGCTGGGTGTATATCTTCGTACATATTTTATTTCTCTTGCCTTGATCCCAAACTTATATACCACAGTAATTCTAGATTATAAATAGTTTTTAAAATTCATTGAATATTTCATATCTTGAGTTTGACTTGATCGATTATCATTCCGGCAACTTATTTTGTTCCTTTTCAGAATGGTTTTGAAAATCCAATTTTTTTTTAAATTTTGTTAAAAATGTATCATTTATTTACGGAACCAATAGTTGATATTACAGTAAAACGATGAAAATAAGTTTGAGGAAGCTAAATACAGAAAAAATAGCAGTGTAAATAACTTCTTTAAGTAATAGATATCTATTACAGTACGAATTAATGAATGTTATTCGTACATTTCGAAACACCATTAAATTTATTGAACAGTAAACACATATTTCTACCTATTGCAATAAATACACTTTTACAACTTCAGCAGTGCCGCCATGATTCTCAAAGAGATTAAATAAATAATCTAATGAACGAAATTTATGGTAATCTCTCACCTCTCGTGCGTTACTGGCACGCGTCCCCGCGCATGCGAGCACAGCTCGATCCTCAGTGCGCCGCCACACATTTTCGTCCTCGTCTAATATGCAAATGATCGAAAAAAGAAACGTGCATATCAAACCGACACTTACCCTTGGCACGCCTCTTCGCCTCTGCCGGCGCTCCTTTCTTTTTCCCCCTATAAATTTTCAATTCTCTCGCGCGACAACGCTCGAACACACGCAACGTCATTTTTATAATGAGACGCCTCTCTCTCTCTCTCCCTCCCGTGTTGTGTGCAGCACATATATAAGAAAGGTTTCTCGTGCTCGCGCACGAGATTGCGCGTTATATTAGGGGGTCGCGAGGGTAGAGTGATAACATCGCTTGAGCCCTATAGGCACGGGCACGCGAGTGTGTATATATATTGCCGCGCTTGCGGCCTGTGGAGATAAATAAGCCCAATCCGCGGCGACACGCGCGCTCTCGGACCTAGGTAGAGGCAAAGGGACGCGTGTAATAAAGAACGCGAGAGGGATCGTATACATATCGAGCTTTCATCGCGTTTGTGTAACGAAAAGCCAAGTGCAAAATACTTGGCGTGTATATATACGTATGTGCATGCATATACGTGCGCAATGCGGGAGGAGCGTTAGACACAAAACAATGTGCGCGCTTGCAGATGTCTCGTGTTCCCATATATCAGCTGAGAGCCCCCAAGTTTCGGTGAGGCTTTTCTACCTCTCTCTATCTTTCTCTTTGTCGCGTGCTGTGCAGTTAGCCGGCGCGCATCGTGCTTTTCTATTCGCGCGCAGTTTTGCAACCGTGTATTTACACAGCTTTTGTATCGTTGCGGCGAGTGATAATGTATTGCGCTTTTCCTACACGCGCTAAGAGATAAGTTGCTTTCGTTTGCGAATTATTTTCATCGTTTATTCTAATTATTCATCGTTGCTTTTCGTTAAACGATTTTTCATGGTTTTTACTTATAGTACGATGTTAAATACTTGATCATTTTGTAAAAAGTTAATGTAACTTATATATAAGTTTTAGTTTAATTGCTATCCAAGTCATCGGTAATTGATACCATGTGTAGCAATTTCAATAATTCTATAATACATAATAATGGTTTCATACACTAGATACATAATATATATACAATTAGGTGATCTCAGTGAACCATTATTCTAAACTAAACCAATGGTCTGTAAAACATTATCACTTGGAGCATATACATATCATATGTATAATAAATAAATAATTTCATTTAATTAAAATATTGGAAGAACGGACAAATTTCTACCACAACTTGTACTTGTAAATTATACGATAATACCTTGACAATTTGATGTTTGTTATGATAGCACTGTATATCTTGAAACGGATTTGTATACAACGCATTCAACGACAGTAATTCAAATTTATAATAAGCTTATTTGAATAAAATTGAGACAATAACATTTTTATTATTGATTTTTCGGTTGTGAAGAAGGCATTTAGCTTTTACTATTTTCTTTGTCGTTCTTTTAAATGCAGAGTATTTTTAGGACTAAACATACATGGAAAAACAAATAATAAAATAATTTAGAAAATAACTAAAATTATTCTAAGAAAATAAGTAAAATTGTTACGTTGAAAATAAAGATAATCTGCTTTTCATAATGGTAATTCTATTTTACTTTGTACTTTGCTTTTGAAACGAAAATTCTCCTTTTTAAAAAGCAGATTAGTGAATGTAACGCATTATGTTTTAAAAAACTACGATAACATTACCTACGTCAAGTTACTCTAAAATGAAAAGTAAAAAGATAATTAAAAGTAAAAACTCCTTCTCAGAAAAGTAGAACCTCCATTTGTCTAAAAAGCTGTTTCAAATTATTAAATCATAATGCCAATCCCATATTGACAAAAGAAAGATTCTGTTTTTCTTTTATCCCCGTTTTACGGTTATTGTTTGAAGTAAAACGAATCATCCGTTCTTCGCTTAATATAAATAAACTGTAGGAACGATAGAATTATTCATTTATTTTTCTCAGTCTAACTTGTTTTCTATTTCATTTACACATGATGTTCTGTGACCAATCTTTGTATTTCTTCCTAACGATGAAAGTAATTACTATCGTGCTCTTTGTAAATAGAAATGTCTCGTTTTAAATTGGTCAAGCATTTGTAGGAACGCCCTGTACGCAGTAGGCGCGAGATCAAACGATTGCTTCAAGAGCCCGTCGTTCCATTGTTCGAGCAAGTGACCCCTTTTTGTTCAAATAAGCGACACACAGGCTCGAGCACAAAAGGCAAATATCAGTATGAATTTCCCGGAACCAGTTGGGAGCACAAAAACATACTGGTCATCGTGCGCTTCGCTCTATTTTTTCTTATGCGGTTTTTCTCCTCGCGACGTTCGTGGAAAATTCGACACGAGCGGTTTCGTAGGCAAAGAGCCAATACAAACAAGACATAATTGAAATTATTCTCTTCGTTCATATATAAAAAATTAAATACTATATTTCTTTCTAACACCATTCGCTTGCATTATTTTTCTTAAGTAAACTTTATATTGATTTTAATAAGAGAAAAGTGACCATCATCGAATATTATTACACCAGTATACCTATCATTAATTGATGAAAAAGTTATAACTTTACGTATAATTGATATTGTGTACAATAAAATTGTAATAAAAGAAAAGGAAAAAGTCGAGCAGGGAGGTTAGAATTTATCGAACAGATTTCAGCCGTCGTTAACACGCGATATAAACACTTCTCACCCCATTCCTTCCTCCGTAGCTAAACCTTTTCTCCGTCTATAAAACCTTCGGCTTACATCGTCCGTATAAGGGGAAGAAAAATATTAATCGTCCTTCCCCCCTCAACTCCTCGAGAGAAATGCGTAACGCAGTGAAGGCCTTCTCGCGTGCCGCAGAAGAATTTGAGTTGGCCAAAGGGCCTCGGGCTCGCTCTGTTCCTCGCGCGGATAATTGACGGTTTTGATAGCCGGAGCTACTCCTCGAGCAATATCCGAGTTGATGGAGAGATCGTGACCACCGAGCACAGGGGCGCTGCTAGCCTCGAGAGCTAATTATTGCATCTGCGGAGAGACAGAGGCGAGTATAGAGGAAGAGAGAGGGAGAGAACCTAAGGTTGCCGGGTCACGACCGCAGCTGTGCGGTCGCAACATCGGTCTTACAATACCTATCTGCGTATACGCTCTCTATATGTAATCGAGCAGGAAGGCGAACATACAACCGGTCATCGGCTCGTTCGTGTTATTAGGTTATCATTTGCATGTTATAGTCAGCCGTAAATGCGCGTTTGCTCAGCTTTATATTGGAGCCGTCTGTATTATGGAGTGTACGTATTTACGTAAGGCACGGATCAACGAGTTTCGCACGCTCACGACTGCTATATTATATACTTGTACGTCTTCAGGCGAAGGGCAAGATAGATGATCAAGCGGAAAAATGGATTCGTACGCACAGCTTGTGTATACTTTAATGTTATTTTTATATACTGTATTATATATACTTACATGTTATTTTTATAAAAAGATATAATGATTTATTTGAATGATTCATATTATAATTGAACAATAACTCGTATACCGAGTGACTAGTCACTTTTTATATAAATTTGTTACCCAATTAGCAACTTTTGTGCGAATCACAACATTTATCATCCTGGTGATGTAGTTCTCGATTCCCCCCTCCCCCCAAAAAAAAACTTTCCAGAAAAAAGAATCATTTTTTTTTTGTCAGCATGGTTTTAAGCTTATATTTGTCAATATTTGTATTTGCCGTGTTTCAACTAATTCTGCTAGTTACGAACAGTGAGTTTTAATCCCTTAACACTTCATGACAAATAGTTGATTGATCGAACAACTGTCTATGGTTCGTGTGCTTCACGATGAATTTAGATAAAATTTTGTATTGATTGTTCACATATTATATAAAAGCATTATTCGTGCATATACGAAGTAATATTCGGAGGTAAAATTTAACAATTCCTATTTTGATTTTTCTGATCGTAACTATTTTAATTAAGTTGAATATTAATTAAATACTACATTTCAATAATTTTTACTCAGAAAATTAAAGTCGATAATTAAATGACTTTCAGAATTATTTCTCGAATGATATATATAAAAAAATCTTCATCTTCCTGTAGTAAACTTCTCAAGTGCACTCTCAAAAACTAATGCCAACCATGCGCGAGTAGCACACGTGCCCTTGTAAGATACGCAGACGCGCCGGAAGATCCGGTTTTAATTAAAACTCATTTACGAAAGCGAGATTTTCGCTTATAGAAGCCGCGGAGCGGTATAGCCTCCACCGCGCGCGAAAGCCGCGCAGCCAGTAACTTAGCCGGCGAAATCGTTGGCGAATAAAGCGGGATTTCAGAACGACGACGGCGGTTATTAAACGAACGATACGAATCCCGGAGTAAGTACGCGCGTGCACACCCAGCCAAAGAACGAGGACGAGGGGGCAAGAAACGGTGGCCGCGCAAGATCTCCTTCTCGGGCGCGCGATGCAAACTGCAGCTGGCAGCGTATGCAAACGAGGACTCTGATAGCACCTACGAGTACTGGAGCCAGAAAGGGAACGACCGAAACGCTCCCGGGACTGTAATAGACCGATGGAAAAGTTTGCCTCTTTTCTCTCTCCAACACACATACACATACACCTGTCGTCGTCGTCGTCGTTGTTGTAGCTCGTTCTCGCGCGATGATGCCCGCTGCTCTCTCGTCTCTTTTAGTTTCTGGATGAGATAGCCAGGGACGCCGACGCGCGCTTCTCATTCCGCGTCATTGCTGGGGGGTTGGAAGCGTCGGTGGAGAGAGCCCATTGTCTCGGAGGCTGCTGCAGCCGCCGGGCGAACCGAATGCACGCGAACGCGCGCGCGCGGCCCAAACGTCCAAATAGACTGCGTTCCATCCGCGGAGAGCGATGGGAAGGATTTCTCTTCCCTATACCTAGTGTGTGTAGCGCGACGGCGGATGACCGAAATATTGCGAGTGACGAGATGCGGTGTCTTGTTGGTAAATTCTGGAGGGACACAGGAGAATGGGGGAGAGATGAGCTGTTGTGCGTGTATAATAGAGCTATCCTGGCTTTGCAAGAGAGGCGCGCGCCAATCAGATGTGATGGGTTCGGAGGTTCGGATCTGATTTTGATTTATTTAATGAATTCGATAACTTTAGGCACAGAGCACATAATTTTTTTGTAATAAGAAAAATATAGCAACGTAAATGTGATTTCACTGAAAATTCTATCTATCAATCTGTTCAAATCTCTGAACCTTTGCATATACTTGCCTCTGTGTTCTGGATGTTAGGGCTACTCAGATAATTTTTATAAAATTTTTACGTGATAGAGTTTACGAAAGTACAGACACAGATATGGACATACGTGTATGTTTACGTGTTTGCAGACAAACACACAATGTATATCCTATAATAGCTGCTGTTTCTTTTATTCATTAGAAAAACATATTTTCATTAACGAATTATTTTCAGAGATTGCTCTTTGTTAAAATATCTTTGTTTATAAATATCTGAACCAGATGTTATATTTATACATTTTAACTATTCCGAAACGTTCACTCTAATCTAATTTCATGATAATGTATTCATTCATATTTTCCATTATAACCTTTTAGCAGTTTATATTCGAAGCTTCTATCAGATTTATTTAAAGTTCTATATATGTTCAATAATGAATAAGCGTAAAAAGCTCATTATCGAATTATTCCGAAAAAAGACTTGACGCCCCTCTTTTCCCTCCTATAATCTTCCAGCGGGTAAAAACTGCACGAACGAAATGGTGCCCAGAGAGACGCGACTGGGCGCCACGCTTTTCTATAATCTGAGCGCTGCGTATTCCAACAATTGCGGCGCGCGGCCCCAATATACCGCATATATATACGGTTAAAGTTCAACCCCCTTGAGAAAAAGAGCAAAAGTCCTCTGCAGCAAGAGAGAGCGAGACGAAAACTAGTTCTCGCTATAGGGACGAAGGAGGGAAAGAGTCGACAAAAATCAAAAAGATACGAACAAGGGAGAAACGCGAAAGGAGAAAACGAGAGCGTAAAGCGCGCGGTGGCTCCTGTACGAATACCTACGCGCATACACGCATGCTCGCGTAAAGTGCGTTATATGCGCGCGAGTCTCGCGGGAGTTTAGAGAAAGAGAGACGATAAGTGCATTGCGCGCGAAAGGCAATCTCGTTGGTAATTGTCTGTGAGCGGCGAAAGCGGAAAGATTGCGGCCAATTTTTGCTGCGAGGAGAGCGCGCAGGTACGATCTCGTCGACAGATTCTCCTTATTGTCCATTAGCTTTTGTAAATCTGGTCCCTTTTCTTCTACGGCGTGCGTTTTTTTACCGCCCGCCTGCCCGCGCGTATATGCAAAAAAGGCCTCTCTCATGAACTTTTGGATCAGCGCCAAATCCGCGCCAGCGGGGCTGCGCTGTTTGCGAACGCCGCGTATACACGCGTGCGCCGCGGGTAATTTCGAAAACTCTCTCCTGTGGTTATTCGACGGATTTGGAAAAAATTCGATTTAACGGATAAAATTTATGATATTTTTTTGTACGACTTGCAGGTTCGCGGTTCTATCTCGTTGGACTATTTTCGAATTTTAAGTAAGATTTTTGAAAACGAGATGTTCGATGGAGAAAGAATCGTTGAATACTTGATGTGGCGATGAAAATATAATATTCATTTTGTGATTGAATGCATAATGAAATCCATTTTTATGGAAGGATTACATTATGATCTCTGCAAGCACATTTATCTTCTCGTTTGTTTACAGTTCGTAAAAATTTTAAATTACCCTTGCTTATCTAATTATTTATATATGTATACCTTTTAAATGAATGTATAAATTATGCATATGCACATATCTTTTAAATAAATGGCCACATGTATTTTTTTATTAAGTTTAGTATAATATTTACTTTATAAATATTTAGCTAGTTTTAAAATTGTGAAATAAATCCAGACAGGTAGAATGGATTTAACACTTCTGAAAAATTTTTACCACGGTTTTCTGAAAAATAGAAAAAAGCGAAATATTTCTAAATCTTCTCTTCCGTCTCGTCAATGCAACGCAAACGTTGGCATTCGATTTCACATAGCTAATTCAAAATCTGAAAAAACCTAACACCTGTGCCGCGCGTCAAAAGCTCTCTGTTTCTATCCTTCCCTTTTCCATTCTCTATCGCACACAATCGCGCATTCCGACACATCCATCGCACGTCTCCACAAATAGATTTTCCCCAACGCTTTCGATTTGGTTTTGGAATACTTCAAAGCGGCCGCCACGGCGCACTGATCCAAAAATCAACGGCGGTAGCACCACGCACGAATGCCTTTCACTCTTTTCTCATTGCCAGGCGCCGAATTTTGGGATTTGGCTTTTGTGTGTGGCAGCTAACGCGGTGGAGCGCATGAAAAAGTCGCCGTCACGCAAAATCGTCCTCGGGGCTCGCGCGCTCTCGATAGCCCACGCCAGATACGATAATACTCCAGTGGTTTAGTTTATATATGCACTGGAGCTCTCTCTCTCTCTCTCTCCCTCTCTCTCCCCCCCCCTCTCTCTCTCCTGAGAGTGGCTCTAGGCGAGCCCTCAGCGCCGTCGGGCCAATGAATAAAAATGAAATGCTAACGAGTGCGCTGTACGACTTTGCGAGTGTGTGTGTGTGTGTGCAGGCGAGTGAAGGGGTGGATTTTTACCGCGTGTGTATGTCTATAGTTTGGATGGAGATTGTAACGGTTGTGTGTGCGTGCCTAGGTATGTACAGGATGAGGTGGAAAGAACGGAGAATGAGATAGAGGGTAAGGAGAGTGCGTAGGGTCGACGGGGAAAAGGGATTTAAAAAACAATCAAAACGAGGGAAAAAGCAAACGCAAAAATACGGAAAAACAGGGAAGAGAGGTGAGAGAGAGGAAGAAAAGGAGAAAACAAGTACCGTTGGAAGAAGACCAAAGCAAAAGAGAGTAGATGAAAAACGTGAAAATATTGAGGTGAATGGGGGAAGAGATTTTGCATAAACTGAGGGTTTATTGTTCGCGGTCATTTTAGAATAGCCACAGAAAAATATTTATTTCATGCATTCTGTGTATGGATTGCGAGGTTTCGAAACAGATTGTATAAGTAAATGATTGTTTGTAGTAATATTATATTGTAATTTTAATAATAAATAGGGTAGAATAGTAGAAATCAATACTTTTGAAAATCTGACAAAGTGATGAGTTCAAATGAGGAATCTAATTACTCGGATATTATATTCTATTTTCTACATTATAAATTTTTTAAATATAACTAATTTATTATCTTGTCGTGTACTTAACTTTTCCAACATTTATCAATGCTAGATACAATACAATGTAAACAGCGACATTCAATGTATTTTCTAAACAAAACTTGAAACAATTAACTTTAATCGAATAATCTAACCATTGCTCAAAGTCAAAGCATTCTAATTCCAGTATATATACTTTCACGAATAAGAAACATCCACGAGGAAGCCAAAGTATTTTTTAATTCCAAACTACCGTCAGACAGTTTCACTTGCATATATAGCACTCCCCTCTTTATCTCCGAATGTGCGCGCGTTGTCCATTCTTCAAAGTAATCCCGGATAATGCGCACTGAAAATTCGACGGCTTAACCAACTGAAAACTCTATCAATTATCGTGCGTTGCGCCCCCTCCTCCTCGACTTGCACTGGCAAAATGAAATTCGTTTTCCAGCGATAATACTAGCGATTTTCGAGTGTAGCATTCGCAGTCGCAGGCAAGGCAGACAGCTCGGCGGCCTTTCGGCTTTCATCTCGCCTTCTCGCCCCTGCGCGCGCACGCCTCTAATTAATATTCAGCGATTCACTTTCTGAAATGGAACCACTTAGTGCTCTCGACTATATGCGGACGGAGAGCCTGCGCCGCGGCGGTACACGCGGAGCGCGAGCTGACTCGCGTGCATGCGGGGAGAGAAGAGGGAGGGAGAGAGAGAGAGAGAGAGAGTTAGAGGCAGTCTGCGTTGGCGGATAAATGTATATGTGCGCGCGGGTTGGGTTGCACGATGGGTAAGCCATGAAAAATTCGGACGGTTAGATGAGGTGAATGGCAGCTGGTTTAAATCTCGGTAAGTGTTTTAGCCGTTGATTAAATAATCTACGGCCTTGAAAAGCTTAGCCCTTGCGTAATTGAGTATTTCAGTAATAAATAATTTCGTCCAACTGAAATAATATTGTATTTTATGTTTTTAAAAAAACATAATCAATTTCATTATTATACTCTGAAAAATTCTGCCTAATAATTATTGTAATGATTTATTTATTGTTTTTTTAATAAAAGTGGAATTATATATTTTTAAGAGCTAAGAGTCAATATATGAGTAAATCCGCCAAACTATCACACTTTTTTGGTCAGAAAACTGGAAAAAATTTTTTTTAGGAGCACA
>UCWB01004848.1:0-10888 GCA_900474355.1 Torymus geranii | reverse complement strand
TTATAAAATCTACATATTTATTTTATATTGCAACATTACACAATATTGATTTTAAAACAGAAAAAAATAATGAATCAATATTTTTATAGAAAAAAGAAGGAAAACATTATTTGAGTTTTGAATCTTAGCGAAATGGACAGATTAAATTAAATGTAAATTCAACCGTCGTATTTATGATAAATATATAATTTCCAGATACTTTATACGATGCCCAAGTGTCACCAAATTACTTATTTAGTCCTTACTATATATAGTATACTATATTCTAAATAATTTTAGCTTCGTGATATAATATTTGTAACCCCTTTATTATATACTATCTCGGTGCAATTTTGTTTGCGATTCAAAATAATGTTTGCTTTTATTGTTAATGATGTTAATCTATATATGAGGAAATCCACGGAACCTTTAACTGTTTTGATCCTTTTTTTTAAATAATTTATTGCTGCAATTAAGCGTGGGAAGCTTTTTTCTAAAAGCCGACCTTTTTCAACAGTTGTTTATATCCTCAGAATTGAGCTTACGAGGCGCACTAATATACATTACAGAACTGGTTTTCTAGGTTGAAGTTAAAGATTTTACACCCTGTCTCTTCGATCTGCTTCACACCATTAACTAATACCAAAATAAATTATTTAGAAAAAAAGCATCAAAACAGTTCAAGGTTCCATGGATTTCCTCATCGTTCGTCGTTCATTATCCGCGGGTGTACCGCTTTACCGGCCGGATTTCTCCTCAATAAACAATATTTTCCTATAGTACTGAACACAAACGATGGGACCTGCCCTCATTCGGAGCAACTTGCTCTATCCAATTACGACACCTCGCTCGCGGCGCGCGATCTTACGCGCACGAAACTTGGACGCGTCGAAATTAATAAACGGTATAAATCCAAAGGTCTACACGAGGTATAGGAGGAGGCGGGGCGTGAAGGTGCGCGCTCACCCATTTGCCGAAGCTGCAGCACGCGCACACGCCAAAGAGGTAAATGCACCCCCGGCACGCGCGTGCTTAAATGATTTTCGCGCATTCGTTAATTGGGTCGAGTATAGCTCGCAGACGCGCGCGTATAGGTAGGTGTGTATGGATTTCATCAGATTTAAACGCGCGGTCGCGAACCGTTTCATGCCGCGATCACGTCCAGAGCGATGGGCGTCATAGATGTACACATGTATACATGGATGTGTTGCGTGGGTGTGTGAGCGAGTGAATGTAGGCAAGTGTGAAGGGGAGGTGCTCGATTCGTTCTATATAGGGGGAAGAATGGAAAAGGGTATATACGGAGGGAGAGATTGATGTTTCCGTCGTGCTGAGTGCAGAAATTTAGAAATCAGTGCGTAAGCACTGATTCAAATTTTAACAGTAGGAGGATAAAAGGATAAGGTAAAAAAAATAATACTAAAGGTAATACAAAATTTCTGTATTTATTATTTACAAAATAGATGACGACTAATGAAGCCGCCAAGAACTTTTTTTTTAATATTCATATTTCGAACGAGCAATATCAGGTATTAGTAATTTATTTTGCTCGTTTAAAATATGAATATTAAAAAAAAAGTTCTTGAAGTTTCAAGTATTCCAAAAGATGAATATTTTATAAAAAGGTGAAACATGTACTCTTTCTAAATTTAAAAATTAATATTTTTAAAGCGAACAAAAGATTATGTAGAATAGTTGATGTTACCTGAAATATAGACTGAACGAAAATCTTAAAAATAATAGGGAATTAAATGACTGTAATAAAAAGTTTATTGCAATCAGATCGAAAATTTCTATATCAAATAAAGAATCGTTAAGAAAACAAAATCTAGTAAAAAACTAATATTTCCTACATTTCTTTATCCTTCCAAAAACGAAACTTTATCTAAAAAATTTTTATATAAAAATCACAGTAAGCTTCTTTAAAAATAAACATGTACTATAAATCCTTATAACCGTTTATGAGAAGTGAGACATATAATGAAATTTAAAGGGAAGACTATAGGCGACGCGTACGGGGGAGAAAAACAGGAGACATAAAGTATAAAATATGATACAAGATACGAGACCAGAATCTCGGTGTATACGTAACTACGGCGAAGTTCGCTGTTTACTTATTTACACTGAAGCCACAAGCATTGAACTGAATATGAGACATGTAGCAGTGACATGAGTATTTCCCGCATGCAACGTGTAAGTACAAGGGATATTCATGCAGTATCGGACACTGTCTATATATTGAATAAGGTTGTTTTCGAATATTCAGTTACTGACCATAGCTCTCAACCCTCGCCCTTAGTAAAGGTACACTTAATTAAAGGTGTATTTAATATACAAACTAACTTTAAAGTAAACATTTATTTTACTTACTTCTAAACCAATAAAATACATCCAAACGAAAAGAATTTTTTTTGTATAAATTCACTTTTATCATTTTAAAATAAAAAGATTACTGTTTCAGTATAATCCTTTTCAACGAATATTGAGCGCAACGAGAAAATTCAATCCAACTGCTGAAAATTTTCACGTGTCGTCTATTCACAAAGAATTCTCGACAATTCGAGGAGAAAATGCGTTTTATCAGTTCAATAGGATAGCCTTTTTTGCTCTACATCTTCACGACGTTAGTCGAGCAAAAATTACGGCACCCAAGAAATCTATTCACCGTTAAAATAGAGAATCCGTTCGATAGTTTTTCTTCTTTTTTATAATGATCCGCTTTTAATAGACGCGCTTTTAGTTATATTTTATGGATTTTCTAACTATTTCTATATTTATCTGGAAAGTTATGTTTACAAATATCATTGTAAATATATAAAGTGCTTAATTAAATAAAATATTAAATAAAAACAATTACTTGTTGTAAAAGATGCTGAGCAATGGTTTTTTACGCAGTTACGCGTAAAGAACCGAACTCCGTTGTTCTAAGTCGACAATAGTGGGGAAAAAAGAAGTTAATTAGTATATGCAGTAATTATAAAATCAAAGATCAATATCGGTATAGTATAGTTACTATATACTATAATTTATAAACGAATAATTATGTATTTAAATTTTATAAATTTATTAAATTAATTAATATAATAATTGTACAGGAAATCAGTATGAAAATTCAATTAATAAATACAATTTAAACCGCAACTAAGCGCGAGAATAATGGATTTTATCGATATTCTGTCATAAAATTTTCAAGGTAAGCCTTTTCACAATGTATAACAACATAATAGAAATATTATCCTCTTGACTCCTCGGTTTAATATATATAGCAATTTATTGCTTGAACGTAATTAAGTCAATCAAATCATCAGACAGAAGCTTCCATTCTTCGGCTCCCCAGTTATTTAAAGAACGAGATGACTTAAAATATTCAAATTTCCTTCACAAATCTGTTAACAAGTAAAAGTTTGATTGCTATATAAAAACACTGCAGTTATCTCAAACGGTACATTTTCCACCTACACACACGAACCCAAACAAATCGATGACACTTGGTAATAATATAGAACTCGAAATCTTGATAATCTTTAGTCCATTCATCGCAACCTCATCATAATACACCCGCGCGCAGCCATAGAATCTCGCCACCACGAACACGCGTAAAACAAGCAATAGCATCGCCGGCAGACGATAGATTTCCCATCTCCTTCGCCACAGAGACAAGCAGCAAAACTGCCCTTCAACCCTGTCCCTCTCCGATACCATTATGATCCCCTTCCCTTTCAAACAGCCAATGTATAAGGACCTCGTCGCATCTATCGTCCCACGCTACGGCTCGGCGACGCAATCGTCGCGTAATGCGAAATGGAGACCCGGCACGATAAACGAGCCCGAGAAATCGAGCAGAAAGGACGACCAACCGGCGGCGTTGGAGGAGGAAGAAGAGAAGGACTATATACTTGAGGACAAAAGGGACCGGGCCGAGAGAAGAGCCACTCTATATATATATATATATATATAAACGCGCACACCGCCCGTATATATATGTGTGTGTAGGCGCGTTCGCGCACTTCCACTATTGGGCAGATTAAAGAGCGAGAGTCCGGTGTCGCGCTCTTTGATCCTCTCCTGTATGCGTTATATCTACCACGACGGAAAGAGGGAGGGGGAGAGTTGCGCGCAGAAACAAAATGAAATAAAGAGACGACACGAGACACGTGTAGTACTACGGGCTTCCATACAACGGTGCTGTGGAGAGAGAGAGATCGTAGACCGACAAGTTGGAGCGACTGCGTGCGCGCGCCCATATTACACAGCTTGTGGAGAGACCCCCCGACGACGGCTGCACGAGTAGCGCGCACTACTCGAGACGCGCTTGTGTGTCTGATGTGTTTCGAATTGTGAAGGATTCTTGTTTTTTTTCTTCTTCTTTTTCTTCTTTTTATAGGAAGCAAGAGAATCGGACTGTTTAAGTAGGGTCATTCTTGTTCGGATAAATAGATTAAAATACGGTTATTTTGTAACTTTAACATTTGGTCAGACTGTTATTAATTATAAAATGTGTGATATAATTAATCATGTGTATATAGATGTACTTTTCAATTAAATCGTCAGTTTTTGAAGGGTTATTTTAGTTCTTCCCTTTCTTTTTCGTTATTACTTTGTATAATAGGTCTCGTTAACGTAAGGAGACTGATCAATTCGGTCAACGTTTTAACCTGATTAGGCCACAGTAACCGGGCACTCCTATAAATAATATGCACCGTTTCTATTTATATCTGCCAAGAAGAAGAACACACGTCACTTCTTGCATACTTATATTTTAGTACTACAAAGGGATTCTGACATTATCTCCATTTCGATAGTTTATATTATTATCGTAGATGAGAATTTAATATAGGCATGTACACCATCGTGGTATACGAAAATGATTTGTATATGTATGCTGCGTAACAGTTTACAATCTAAAGCACGGAATCGTTATGTAATAATTGAACAAAATATTTCATTCTCAGTATAATATATAAGATTATACTACTTTAGCCCGGTGAAAATATATTACATTCCTTAGATGAGAAATGACATTGTTCACTTGAAATGGATAAAAACTGGATGGCATTTTTTAATTATGGATGAAACAATTTTTCCGAAATTGTTCCAGCATTTTTATTGGGCTAAAAAAATACATAAATTCCGCACAAGTTTTTTTTTGAACCCAAGGGTTGAAACAGCGATGAGTAAGAGAAATATGATCAGACGTTGATATATAAATGTTTTCGTTAATATATCCTATGGGAAAAGTTATTACTAATGATTTTCTTCTTTAAGTTGCTGGCAACTTGAAATTATACGACCAAATACGTAAGAAAATTTAATATAAATGTATTTGTAAGTTAAATAATTCCAATCCCATTCTACGAGACGAAAGAATGAAAACTATAGCCGCATAGTTTTTCTATCTATTTCCTGAAATATTGGCCATTTCAAATAAATCAATTTAAATTCAAAAGGTATATGTGAAAGTTTATTTAAAAATCACGAGTTATATACGAGAAATTTGAAAATTTTTAATACTGCAGAATTTAAAACGACTTTGAGGCCGGATTAACGTCTACTAAAGCTTACTTTTCTCATAAGCCCATCCTGAATGACTTATGAGCGGCGACTATGAGAAAACGAAAACCCCTTACTCACCTAATACGGTAAAAATAACAAATTTAAAAATCACGACAAAAGCTTCTACAATAAGCCATTTTTAAAATTTTCTCGAACACATATAGAAAATTCGCCCGCAACGACCTCTCCGCACCACTTCAACTATATATATTATATATAAAAGTCCCAACCGAAAAAGAGGTGCACGATCATCATCACAGCCTCCGAAAGTCGTGGTCGAGATTAGCTCTTAGCTCTTCTACCCTGCGTCCCCACACGATTGCATGCTATATATCCCGCATCACGCTCGCGAAAGAGCTCGTACGTGTCGAGAGTCGCGGGGGAAGCACATAATCCTCCCGCGCGTGTGTGTGCACGGAGGTGCGCATCGTAAAAAGCCCCATGCGCTTTTCGTCTATGTGTGACTTCGCGGCGCCGCACATACGTGGCTGCTCGTAAAAATCCACATAGCGCAGCGCTTGCGAAAAAGCTTTCACGACTCGCGCGCGCTTATTTTTCGAATATGTATACATGTATGTAGATTGCAATGTATATTATGTACTCACGATGATGGACCGGCTAGACTTTGAACCATAGCCAATTGTTCTCCAGTTCCTTTCCTATAGAGGTAGGCCGCTTGTCTGTGGATATGTGTAAGCAGCCGTACCGGCGATTAATCACTCCCTATATATGCGCGGCTAAGCGCTGTGTTTACGTGTCCGTGTCTATTAACACTGACAGGGCTGCCGCGTGCACGTATAGTACCTATATACCGGCGATCCCTTATCTTTACATATATGTATATATGCACCGCACTTGACATACACACGCACACACTCTGTTATCCGCTCATATAGGACTATAGTATCCAGAGCCGGGGACGGTAATTGATTTTTATACACGTTAAGTAATTCGGTGGATCATTGATCAACTGCAGCCGCCGCCAAGCGGCCGCTCTCGAATTTAGAACCGTCAAAGTCAATTTTTTCGACTGTTCGTTATATGTTATTATTCGACGCACGCTCGCGCACTGACACACTCGCGAAAATTTTTGTTTGTCAACGCTCACTGTATAGCAGCACTGACACGCGTGTCTTCTTGTGGATATCAGATGATTATAATATAATTACATATAATAAAACGCGACGAACAAGTCATATAAACACACGTGGAGGATATTATATCGCACTGTGTTGTTGTCGTTACACACTTGTATACACCGTGCAGTATATAATATAGAAGCTGAGATGTGCACGGGCCGAAGTACGCCGCGTGAATGCCGCAAGGCGCGCGCGCGCTCTGCCAGAAGTGTGTTTTCCCCCGCGCGCGCAGCCGCCAGTGGCGCGCGCCGCCACCGCCGTCGACTATATATATATATAGGTATATGTATATATAGGGGCTTTGCAGAGGATCGTGAGAGGAAGGGCAAAGAGAGGGAGTTATAGGACGGCCGCGTGCTCGAGATTCGCCCTCTTGTACGGTTCTTTCCCTCTACGTGCAAGGTGATGATCTGGTGCTTCAGGATATATCTAATAGGATACGAGTCGTGCGGTTGCTAATAAATTGGTGGTTGTGTCGATATATATGGGCAGCTGCTCGTAAGTAGTCGCGCGAGATGCGCGGTCGATGCTTACGCGGGGTTGAATCTTTTATATATAGGTGAGTTATACTTACACCGTAGACGGTGTCGGTGTTTTGTCGATCATGCATTGGTTCATATCATGCGAATATCGCATTAAGTTTGCAGGTAAGACACGGTACTTGAATATTCGTACGAATAGTTTTAATATTGGATAATTATACTGTATTGATATTTATTTGAAATTAAAAGTGTCCGACTTCTAAGGCCACTACCCTATAAAAGATGGTCGAAAACTGAATGAACAATATAGGTTGATTTAATGAACCGTAATTTAGATAATAATTATAATTTTCATTATAGTACAGCCATAAACTGCGTAAAAATAAAATGCTCAAAATTATGTTTGTAATAAAGATATCTGGAAAGGCTAGAAAACTCGATGCCCTTTTAGAAAATCGCCATTCACATGCGCCGGCAAATCAAGACTTTTTCCGCACTGCATTCTTTCATTTTCCAAAAAGCGTTTTTCTCAACGCACCACTCTGATCCCTCTGTATCTATGAATAAAAATTGCTAATACATAAATTTCTCTTCTTCCTTTCAAGTTAAAAAGCAGTCCCCACCCCCATAGCTACCGAATTCTGAATCCACGTGCGGCCGCACGCGTGTTTGCATCCCCGGCCAGTCGCGATTTTGATAAAAATGCAGCTGGCTCTGCACAAACACGTGCTTCGCATATATGGCAGAATTTAAGCTAGCACTATAGCGCACTCGGCCCTTATCGTCCACTATATATAGGCGCGCTGTACGAACCTTGTATGTTATTACATACTTTGCAACGGGGCGGCCAAATCGCCATGAGAACGGCTCCCCTGTAGCATCCGGCCGGTCTGCTTTTTGGTATGTCCTCTCTTTTCGTGGCGCCACGGCATAAGTCGGACACTGATAAAACTCGAGGAACTCGCGACACAGCCGTGTACATGGCTTGTGGGTGGAAATTTTGTTTGAAGAGGATATTCGCCGTGTAGATTGTAGCGTAAGGATATTTTGGAAACGGTGTGTATCTTAACTATATAAAAGCATGGTGGTCATCGTCATTGCTACGATTGCAGATTAAAAGGGCTGCGATTTTTCTTTTTTCATAGTAAGATGTTGATTAAATTATAAATATTAAGTAACGTGAAATTGGCACGTTTTTAATGTTGACATGATTTGAGAGAATGAAAATTTTAGCTGTAGGGATTGATTAAATATATTTAATTAATGAACTCTTTCATCTTATAAAATGTACGAATATAGATTTTAAGACATGTCCAACGGACTCTCTCTCTCTCTCTCTCTCTCTCTCTCTCTCTCTCTCTGTGTCTCTCTCTCTCTAGTCTCTCCCGTTAGTCTCCGTACAACTGAATACTTCCGTTTTTACTGGTCCACCATGACGATTTCCACTTTTCCTAATTATTTGTGAGTGGGAGGGGATTGCCTACGTGACTTCAAACTCTGGCTTAGCGAACTTCGCGTCAGCTTTTTCGTCTTCGGCCGAGTGGCCGCCGAATTTTTTGAGACTCGCGTGCGATGCTGACTTGCACCTATTGCCGCGTGGCAAATGCGAATACAATGGTATACCTATATAGGTATATGTATGTACATAGAAAGCATATACAATAAAACTAATTCAACTGTACAAGCTAATATTTCTGATAATACCTGACGTAGTTTAGGAAGAAAGTGTGTATGATAACACTTGTATTACACTTATTGTTTATTTAAAAAACTTATTGCCCTCGAACACATCAGCTAGACCTGATTAATATTATTGTTGCTATTCATGTTTTAAATGTTTGTCTAGTTTCAATAAGAATTAAACTTGTGCCACATCTGTGTGTTAGCTATACGACGCTAAACCTTCGAATTTAATAATTTGGTGAGTATTGCCGACACAAGCTTGATAAAAATAAAATTATACTAATGAAACTGTAATTATACATTGAAACTCAAGTAAATTCCACGAGAAAAAAAAATGGTTAATATTTAATCTATTATTGCATATAATTACAAAATAGTAAATTTTGTTTTAAATATATCAGTTTAAAAAAAATGAAAAATTAGAAGGTATATACTATAGTAAAAGTATCGAATTCTACCCGCCTACCTAAACGCCCACCTTACCTCGTCGCGCCACTGTGTCTAAAATTGCCGAACAAACGGCGCGAGCGCGGAAGGAAGAAGGTCAATCGATAGTCAGCGTCAATCGAATTATCCATCGGTTTTCCTTTTATTGACTGCGTGCACGCCGCTGCTCGCGGAACACGCGCGCGCGCACCAGCTCCAGCGGCCCGAAATTGCCTCCTTTATCAGTATTCAAATCATGCGAGCCGAAATTCCCGGTCTATTTACGATAGCGCGTCGCGCGATTGCCGAGCGCCGCCGTTGCCGCTGCCGCCTACGACGACGACGACGTGTATATACATACATACATACATGCATGCGCGCAAGCAAACTGCAGTGAAACTGCGTCACTTTTTGAATTACATCCGCGTACGGTTGGCACGCCCCTGTGCCCCCCGTCGGTGAAAATTAAATGCTTGGTGTGTCGCGCGCGAGCTCATTGATTCGCTTTTCCATTTTGTGTTTTTACATAACTGCTTCACATTTATGGGATATTGCATTTTTCACAAAAAATTTTCACTTATATTTGTGACTATATACATCGAATGACTTCGGGTGGATATTGGCAATTTAGAAAATTATAAGACTAAAATGGTTATAATCAATCGCTAATTTTTAGGTATTATCTTAGAGTAATGTGCCGCATTATTTTGAGAAAAATAAAAAAAAAAGTAATAATCTTAAGAGCTTCCATCATATGCAAGGGCGGGAAGGTTATTTCGCTAACGAGAGTATTTAATGGCTGGTGCTACTTTTGGCCCCTCAATATTTTTAGCCTTGAAATATTAAGATTATTGCTTGCAAAGTAATCTAAATTACAGAAGAACTAATCGAATTGTAGGGGGAAAAATTATAAACTGAAATTTTTTTAAAACAGTAACTCAGTTTGCTTAAATTTTCGAATATATCTATTTCTTATATACTGACATACATTTTCTCATTCACACTGCTAAAATAAAAATTTCAGTTCACTCTAAACTATTATTTTTAAAGAAAATTTCGAATGCAAGAAGACTGTTGACTGATGCCTCTATGGTGGACACAGAGTAAGAAGTAGCTAGACTCTCCTTCACTAAATATCAGAGAAAGAATGGAGCTACGAGATACCATCCTCTTTCGAGGTCAGTCTCTTCAGCACCCTCAGATCTTCACTGCTCGGGAGGAGCCTCCCTGCCGTCGCGATCCCGGTTTCTGGGCGCCACGAACTACGACGGACCCGGTCTCAAGG
Source organism: Torymus geranii (assembly GCA_900474355.1). NCBI lineage: Eukaryota > Metazoa > Arthropoda > Insecta > Hymenoptera > Torymidae > Torymus > Torymus geranii. The sequence continues at coordinate 341 of UCWB01004848.1, read as the reverse complement.
GATAGGCCAGCTGCCGAGATTCAGATGTATCCGTTCCAAAACATGAATAAAATAGTTTTTAGCTGTAGGGTGACTTTAAATATATGAAAATATCAAGCTTTCTGTGTATGGTTTATGTAACACGACGATCATTTTCGAATACTTCAAAATTTTTATTTAGTTTTGTATAAAGATTCTGCATAAAATAAATTATCTTCTTAAGAATAAAATCATAAAATCGCCGCTATTAAGTGTTTATTCACTGGCGATGTATTTATTCACTGGTGACCCGCGTAAAAAAAATTACGTTTGTATCAAGTTTGTATGATCTTGACGTTTTGCGCAAGTTCATCTCAACGTGT
>UCWB01004847.1:0-10887 GCA_900474355.1 Torymus geranii | reverse complement strand
TCATATGAGTTATTTAAACTTCGCGCGCAGCTCGAACGTAGCGCCGCCTGCCTCATGGGGTACGGAACTAACGCTTACTCGGCTTCACCGAAACCCCGGGAGGGATCCGGCCTTCTAAGTTCTATTAGTAAAGATAATATATTCTATATTTTCAGATTTTAGCTCAGTTCATGGACATGGATTGACATTAACCTCTTGCAACTGCAAAACAAAAAGTAGCTGTTCGTTGTATATTATAGATGCTTTATGGAGCAAGTATAGTAATTCGTTAATAATTATCGATTATATATCAAACCTATTATCAAAACTCCATTACTCAATACAAGAGTTTAACTTTCTACTTCTGCTAATTAATAATTTCGAATTTTTTCGTTAAAAAATATATTAAAATAATAATAAGCAATGCCAAAAGTAGTGTCAAGAAGTATAGTTTGTTCTGATACAAAAGACCAAGAAGAATATAGTGAGGAAAAACCTTTACATACTTATTATTGTTTGTGTGGACAAATGACTCTTATCTTAGGTAATTATTTTTACGTTATTTATAATTTTATATGTATACAACAAAAACATTAATGTTATTTTTTTATTTAGACTGTGCTTTGGAAAAGTTACCCCTTCGCAAAAGAGATGGAGCTCATATAATTGATGGAAGTAAACATGCCCACAAAATGACTTTTGAACAAGATGAAATCACATATTTGAAACGACCAGAAGGAATTGAAAAACAACATCGGAAAAAATGCAAAAAGTAAATATAATTATAAGTTTTGTCATTTTATGATAATTAAGTGTTCCTATGTAATTCAATTTTTTGTTTACAGATGTGGCTTACTTCTGTACTACAAGCATGAATCCTCCCCAAATGTGGTGTTTATCGTTAAAGGTTCTGTGGTTAAAAGCTCAGGAGAAGGTCCAATGACTGATATTTACAATCAAGTGCAAGTTGAAAAACCAAAGAAAGTCATGGTGACTAAACATACTAAAAATATGGGAAAGTTCAGCTCTGTAACAGTTTCTACTATCGATGAAGAAGAAGATGAAATTGAAGCGGTAAGTTATATTCTTCCATTTTAAATGTTTCTTATATTGATATAAGTAGAAATATCTTAAAATTATTATCTAATTTCTATAAATTTAATATTAATGGTGGGTATTGATTGCACATGTTGAAAATTCATAATTTATCATATTTTTAATATTTTTTATTGTTATGAATTAAATTGTTCATTTTTTTTTTGCTATTATAATTTTTAGAGAGAAGTAGCAGATTCTTATGCAAACAATGCAAGAATTATTGAAAAACAAATGGAAAGGAAAGGTATGAATAAACGAAAGATCGCAGTACCTCCACCAACAGATATTAAGAAAACAAGAGGAACATTGTTAGATGTTTAGTTTATGAAAATAAGATTGTTCCAGCTTGAAAATTGTATAATATGTAATAATTTTTATGTATAGTATTTTTATGTATAGTATTTTTATCATTAAATTTAAGGTTTTTGTAATTAAAAAACGTTCTTTATTCTTAAACACTTTTTCAATTATTTATTAACATTACATAAAAGTAAATATTTAAAATATATATCGCAATGACTAGATATAAATATTGCATAGAAATGTACATTATTAAATATAGGTATATATAAATTTTGTAAATTAATAAAATAAACTAGATGTACAGCAAATATAAAAAAAATTTAAGTTGATAGCATTTTTTTAAGAGTCAGATTAATAGATTTATATGGATGTATGGATGGCAACGTTATTACTAAGGGAAAAAATGGTTTTCCCTTATAAGAAGACATATATAGTCTGAAATGTTTGAAAGCAAAACCATCAATAGAACTAACGATTTCGATCTTCACCTAATGACTCACGTTCACTTATTTGTTTATCCTCTTATTAGGAAATATCTAGATTTATAATTTACATATTTCGTATAATAGATAATTAAATTAATTTTTGATTGCATTAATGACCATCTTTCATCTCTTATAAATTTCAAATCTGCTCTTATATAAAAATTATATTTTGTAATTTTATAACAGCCACAGATTAAATATATGTAAATAATTTAAATTTAAGCACTTTATAACATTAATTTTTTAATTTAATAAAGTCTCAACAATAGATAATCAACTGATACTTCCTTATTAAAGATAGAATAAAGAAGCATCAAGATTGCAGTTTCAACAAATAAAAAACGTTTTATGGATATTTAAATTTTTCCTGTTCAGAATCAATTTAAAAAATATAAATTAATAAAGCTAATGAAATATAATTGCGTACAAAAACTTTTGTATAACTATTATAATTATTACTAATAAATAGTACGAAATTCAAGTAGCGATTTCAAATTCCTTCATGATTAAAATTTACAAGAATTCGTTTTCTTATCAGATTTTCTATGAAATTCCTATTAAAAATGCAATTTTCATGCAATCGACCAACTTTTCAGAAGTTGATATGCTTCTTTCAGCTACATCACGATGTATGATTTACGAGAATTGTAATTTTATAGAGGATCACTAATGCAATGTACAAATACATTATTAGCACTTTAAAGTTATTCGATTTTTAATTAGACATCAATGGCAGCTGTCTCAATATCTGATTTATTTAAAATTGTGGGCTCATCTTTCAAAAATGTACCTGACCTCGAACTTTGATTAAGGAACTTGGGACCATCTCGATCAGCGCCATTACTAGTCTGAGACTTGCCTTTATTAGAGGATTTATCTTCAACTTTATTTGTCTTCTGTTTATTTGTAGCAATGCTAGATTTAGTCAATCTAGAATTAACATTCGACTTAGGCGATCTTTTGCTCGCAGGACTCGAACTGGATCGTTGATTATTAGTGTTAGATTCGTCCTTTCTTTCACACTTTTCAGTTTTATTTAAACCTGCATAAGATGATCGTACTGAGTGAGTACTTTGTCGCAAATTAGTTCGTGTCATAGCTGCAGTATTCAGGACTCTGCTAGGAATGTCAGGAGCTTTTGCTGCATCTAAGAGACTTCTTCTTAAACTTAAAGAGCCCTGATATGTATTGACTGTTGCAGCTGCTCTACTTCTACTAGCTGCCGTCGAACTTTCTAAAGATCTAGCTGGTCTACGTACTGCAGAGGGAGTATTACGTTGTTGTGCTGGTGGTGAAGATTTTTTCAATTTATCATAGTTTCTTGCATGATTGATATTTATATTTCCGCTCGTTTTTCCTAAAATTGGAGAAGACTTATTCGTTGCCATGGATTTTGGCGTTGTTATTGTAGTAATATCAGTCATCAAACTATCCGTGGACGTGGATGTATCCATTTTATTCATTTTCTTCACTAGTGGCTTCTTCTTTGATTCAGCTAATGAATCTACGGATAAACCGGTTTCAAGACTCTCCTTTGCTTTTAATGAGGGTGACTCTGGCCTCGTAATTCCACAACTCTTACTTGCGACATCTTTCTTTATACTTAATCGGGATGATGACTCCGTAAGACTATCTGAGGAGAGAGCTTTACCATCCTTTTTCATTGGAACCTTACTCACTTTTGATAACGATTTCTTTTCAGCAGCACGTTTCATTGCAGGGCTAGATGTCCGAGATGAATCAGATGATGAGATCATTATTTTTTTTCTCTGCTGAACTAAGTTCTTTTCCTGAGTCCCTTGCACAGTTGGTTCTTTAACTGTGAGCCTGCTTCTAGGCTCTAAATACCTTGACTTTACCTATAAATGATAAACAAGATAACGATATTATTTATAAAATAAGTTGAACTCTGTATAATGCAATTATGTCTACCTCAATTTTATTTGGCCATGATTTTGGTCGAGAAACACTGTTAGAGTCAATGCTTAATTTATCATTTTGTAGCTTTCTTTCTAGTGGATCAGTTTTAGGTTTATTCATTACTTTTCTAGTTTGAAGAAGAGGCGTCTGTTTTGATGTTCTATCATTGTGTTCTGAAATTGCCATTTTCACTCTTCTTAAGTCTAAATTCCTATTAGGTGGAGTTCGACTAATAGGTATTTTTGGCTGTTCTAAACGTTCTTTTGGTTCCTAAACAAAAATAAAATTAGAATTATAAAATCATTAAAGTAAAATGAATTTATTCAATATGAAGTAAAATCTAATGAATTACCTTTAAGAAATTAGAATGTCTTGATGGTCTTTTAGTTGGCACCTCATTAGGCAATATAACAAGGCAAGCAAGTTCTTGTATCCGTCGGCGAAGTTCCAAATCCATTTTCAACCAGGCATTAGTCCTAGCTGCACGAGCAGCATCCCGCACGAGACATTTTTCTACATGTCCTCTTATCTTATTCATTAAATTGTTGAATATGGGACTCCATTTGCATTTTGTAGGTTGAATATCATCTAAAAGTGTACTATTAAACATTTTATCAAGTTTTGAATAAGCTCTACAAGCTTGTTCGGGTGGCAATCTTTCGGCCGCTGCTAAAAGGTGATCTTCTAGACGACTGATATTCCAAGTTAATTCTCGGTCCAAACTTTGAAAACTTTCATTTCCAAGCATAGTCGAAAAATTATCTGTTAAATATTTCATAGAAGCATCAAGAAGATTTGAAACTAATCGGAATACTGGTTCAGCCCACCGAACGTTTGGCAATGTAGTCAAAAGTTTATCACAATCCATTATAGTTTGTAATACGTTATCTGGAGACTGAAAAAATTAATAATTTTGACAAATAGGATAAATATGTCAGTGTATTTATTTGTATTTCCAATTTATATGTATAAGAATTTATTTGTACCATGTGAACTATATGTTGATTATAGCACTTGTCCATGAGTTCTCTAGGTAAGGTTGCGAATTCCTTTGATGGCCATATTCGTACAAAATGTCGCGTGACCCATCTAAGGGACTTCCTATAAACTTCATCTAAACCATAAGCTGCTGCCAGGGGCATACATTCTAGGACACCTACAGCGCAACCAGTGCACGGCTAAAAACATTAATAACAATAATTTAATCATATATAATTCAAATTGTATAAATATTCGCACTTACTTTGTGAAATAAGTGACAGTATTTCACTTTTAAAGTAAAACCTATGACCTCCTTAAGTCCTTCCAGACATAACATATCTGCCAATGTGGCTAACTCAACAATACTTATACTATCTGGTATACAACTTTCACCACTATATATGTGACACAATGCAAAATGAACTGCATTATACGAATATCTGACAAATAAAATAGTGCATTTATTATAAATATAATTTTCATAATTTACCATTACTTATTGACTATTTTATGAGGCTGATACTTTTACATACCCTTGCAAAGAGATAATATTACCAGCACTTTCAATCCAACCACCACTCAATATAGCTGCAAAATATTGGCAACGTGAACTTAATATACATTTGTGTGCTCTGATGCGTCGCCCACCGACATCAATTGTTACGTCGGGGTTAATCTCTTCGAGAAACATTCTTAATAAATCTTCTCCTAATCTGTTATATGGTTTTCCTAGAGCAAAGCTAGTGGAGGTTTCTGTTTCTTCATTGCTTCCTGCAAATCATTTTGTGTAGAATTAAATTAACATGTAACTTACAGCAAATTGTTGATCACATTGCTTTGAATGTTACCTTGACCAGAACGACCCATGCTGCTTTGTAAGCTAGATAAATCTGATTCGGAAATAAAAGCTTCAGCGTCTCCTTCAGTACCGAATTCATCTAAATTGTCAGAATGTTTGAGAGATCCACTTAGAGGAAGCTTCTTAGATAGTGTTCTGTGTAATGGCTCATTAGATCTCGTCGACACGCTTAATTTGCTTTCGATCCATGATGTTTCACTAACACTATTACTTAAACGATATGCATTTACGTGACTTGTAGCAACTCCAAAACATGCATTTGTGCTTTGGGATAGCGGCCTTTTGTCCAGATCAGACAATCTGACAAAACTTGCCGGAGGAGCTCTTTTTGTCAAATTCGATTTCATAACTTTTTCGTTACTTCGCAGTCTGACATCTTGGTTTTTAGTAGCTCTTGTTGTAACTAATCTAAAACAGTAAAAATATTTGATAATACTACAATGTAATAATACTACAATTTATAAAATTATGAATAATATATTATATAGCTATTATTAAGGAGTGATTTGAATTATAATCAATTCCAAGAATTACAAGCTTTCTTCAATCAATAACAATTTATCCTTAAAGTCATTTTATTTCTAACTAATCCGGTTAAAACTATTGGGAAATTAAAATTTAAAATATATCTATTTATTGGTTAAAAAATTAAATAATATTAATAATAAATAATAATAATTATTATTGTAAACAAATAGAAAATGTTTGTAGAACGGAAATCTTTTTAAGATCTCCACGCTTGTATTAATTATTATTAATCGGTAAAAATGTCATACTTGGTTTGCGTGGCATCAAGCAAGTCATTCACTTTAAAATCCAAGTTATCGCTAGCAGAAGATGGTCCGCTAGCACTACTGCTGATGTCGAAGGTTTCACTTTTACGCGTTTGATTAGTCTCGGAACTTTCGGAGCAGCATTCGTCTGGTTGAGTCGAAGTTATCGTATTCGTATTTTTATTTGTTTCTTCATTTACAGCACCGAGCTCCTGATAATTTCGATTCTTTAAGCTCACTAGTAACTCTTCGGTCATAATTTCAACATGCGAATTTGGAGGCGTATCTCTAAAATCATACTCTAACGCATCTTCAGTCACACCACGCGAAAGTCCCATTTCTTGCTCTTGCTTTTGATGCCTTTCTTGATCTTCTTTCCTCTCAATTTCATGTCTTTTTTCATCTTCCTTTTGCTGCTTCAAATCATCGCTTTCAAGTTGATCAAGCTTGGTTATTGTTTCGTGTAACGAATGACTAGAATTGCTTGATTTGTATCCCAGCAGCTTACGAAAGTCTCCAACTCGATCAACAGAGAGACTGTGGGCCCGCTTGTGCACCCTTTTACCTGCAATTGTCGATGGTTCGCTTGGAGTAGATTGCTCATTAACCTTGTCTGTATTCCAGGAGTGTCGCTTGAAAGCAGGCCGTGAACTCGAGAGAGTTCGTCGTCTCACTAACGGAGAATCTGATTCAATGAACATGAAAACGCCAGACTTGGGTTTCCTTTCTTCGGTACTTTGATCGTCTGAGTCTTTCTTTTGTGCTTGTTCGTCAACGAACTTAGAAGAGGAAGCTGCCGTTAATTCACCGTTTTTCTTTGCCGGCGTCTCAGGTTCACTCAAATCTATAAACATAGAAAACATATTTCTTTTACTGTCATTTGTAGACTCTTGTATTCGTTTTGGAGCAACGGGCGAAGCAACAGACTCTGATTGTTTGCTAGTCAGTTTATTCGGTGGTGATTTATCTGATAAATCAACAAAAAATTCGCAATAACTTTTCTCGCTGCCAGTATCGCTTGGACGTCGTCTGTGCTTACGTATTTCATGTTTTCCGCTTTCTCTGGGACTTTTAATATCCTCAAGATTAACGAAATATCCTAAACTCGAGTGCTGCACCTTCTCTTGCTCTTTTTCTTTGCTTTGCTCTTTCTCGGAATTTGTCAGGGGTGAAAAGCTTGAAGACATGAGAGCTTGCAATTCTTTTACTTTTCTTGATGAAGACTGCTTTTCAGTACTTCGACAATCGCTCATATCCACAACCCAAGCCGTCATAGAGGAAGACATGTGATTGCTTTTGTTTTTAAATTTGTCTTTAGCTTGAGTCTCAGACACAACAATAGAGCCACCAGAAACAATCGGAGTTGACTCAGTTTTGCGCTTTACGATTGGACTGTCAGTGGGCTTCTGGAAATCGGAACAACTCGATCCACCGGAAATAATGGGCGCAGCCTCATTTCGTCTTAGCTTAGATTTAGTTGAATTAATACCTAATTCATCATTAATCGTAACTGGCAAACTTTGGAAAGCAATATCATCTTCAGCTTCACAATTTACTAAAAATTTATCACTAGCACTTCTAGCTATGGAATGAGCAGCACATTCATCATTTGTGGTAGAGAGCTTATTCTCTTTTTCAGTTGTATCAAGATCATATTTATCTAAAACAAAGTTAGAAGAACTTGCAATGGCAATTTGAGAATCAGATTGTGAAACTATATCGTTAACAGTTGAACCACAGGTAACGGAATCGTCAAAATAAGGCTCACCGTCGATTCGGTGTTGAGAATATTGTGTAATGGAATTTTGAAACACGAGGTTCCCCTGTCGTCTTTCATACTCTTGTCGAAGACTTGATAATTTTTCGTCATTCGCATCCAATTCAAAAGTATTTCTTCTAATGAGAGATGGTCTCCTTTCTACATCTTCTTTCTGCTGTTCTTCTAAATCTATATCTAAGTCAATTTTGCTTAATCTCTCTTGGACTTTTTGTACGCTGTCAATTTTTGTGTTATCAGGACATGGTGAATGTTGAGCACTTTCTCCACTATCAGCTTCCTTTATTTCTACTACCAAAGATTCTTTATTAGTATTGTTAGACCCATTTAAATTATCTTGTATTTGTTGAGAATCAAATTTTTTAACTTTTCGACTTTCTGTAAATGGTTCAAGATATTCGGAGAGTTTAATATTTTTTTCTAATTCTACTATTTCTTGATATTGATTTTGCACATTAGCTGATTTTCGGTGAGATAATTTTAATGGATCATCACTAATAAAAAAATTATTTGATTTAGATGTAGGAATGTAACAACTGCTAGGTAACTGAGGATTTGACCAAGCTAAACTTCCATTAAGGTCATTTGGGTACCCAACAACATTTGTTGTTGGAACATCTATGTCATCATTTAAACTGGAAGCATCAATGAAATAATAGTTGCTTGTTGCTGAGGTATTCGTATCTCCTTGCTGCCGCTAAACAAAAATATTTTCATATAAATTAGATCCAAAAATTAAGTTAAATATCCATTTTAAATCTATTTCTGTTTGTACTACAATTATATTTAGTTCAAAAGTTTATATCAAAAACTAACCACATTCATTTTCTTTAAGATATTTTTATAAAAGAGAAGGAATTCTAATAATACTATTATAAAAATGAATACAATATATATACACAAAAAGTATATAATATTTTTTGGCTACAATGACAATTTCTTATTTACCTCTATAGTTATATTAGGTTTTTTTCCGTTTTGAGCAATTTGATCACTTTTTAAAAATGTGTCATCAATTTTTTTGCCAGATGCAATATTTAATGTTGTACTTTGAGGTTCTGTAAATTGAAATGATGTTGTTGGCATGTACATATGATTCTGGTGGTTGTCATCATTATCACTTTCATCATTTGATTCATAAAATGGATCATTTAACACACGATTTTCATATTCTGAAATTTCGTCATTTATTCCCCCAATCCCTTTAGATGGATCATGTGTATGAATGTTATTGAAACAAGTTGTTTCTTGGCAAGCTTGTGATATACTTCCATTTTTATGTACGACAGCTTCGTTTGGTTCATCTAAATCAGTTGTTGAATTTTCAGAAACAGTTTCTTGGGGACTAATCATTGATCCTGTCTCTAATCCAGAGTCTGCCATATCTGATGATGTAGGACTATTTTCTAATGAAATTTTGCCGGTCACATTTCTGAATGAACAGTGACTTATGTAATAGTTAAGGTTTTTATTATAAAAATGTTCTCTAAAAGAAAGATTTATATTGTAAAGGTTAATAAAATTTTTTAAATGTTTTTTTTTTTATAAAAAAGAATAAGTATATTTTAAACCAACCTCTCTGATTTTCTAGGAATTTTAGAAAATGTACATGAATCATTTATTATAATATCTATGAGAAATTGTTCATACTGTGAAGTATCGAAGTTGGTGTAAAGGAGTCTGAAAGATAAAGTTATAAGATTACTACATAATATCGATAAAATTTTTACATAATTCAATAAAAAGTTTTTGTCTCTTAAGTGAAAATGTTTAGATAGATTATATAATAAAAAATGATTTTGAAAAATGAAAATTCAAGATGATTGAGGAAATTAAGTGGTAATTTTGATAGAAAAATTGACAACACAAAGCTCTTATCATTTTATCAAATACTAATTATATTACAGAATTATACGCAATGAAAATAAAATACTTGTCTTTGAAAAATCAAGTACATACTATATGTCATAAATATCAAGGAGTGCAGGAGCACCCTGATAAAGAGCATCAGTCTTAATGTAGACATTATCTCAAAAGCAAGCACGTGTCTATATACTTTGTATTTTGTGCTTTAAATATTTATAAACTTGTACAGTACCTTACAAAATTTTTAACTTGTCGATAAATTCCAGGTTGTCTAATATAACAGAGAGCAGTTTCATTTGTATAGGATAAGTGTGGTCTTACTATATTATAGAACCATGGTGATCTGATTCTAATGATGCATTGATTTGTAAATATTACTTTATGTTTATATATGATTTTTAAATCACAATGTAGAGATTCATTAACTATCCTAAAAAAATAAAAAAGTTTATTGATCTGATTATTCAGAGTATTAATATCTTTACATACTTGCTTATATCTTGTTGCAATCTATTAATATTTTGTAAGTAAAGAAGCTTAAACTTTTGTCTTTCTTGATCATCAATCCGTTTACTTTTTATCAAATTATATTTACAATGTAAATGGGAGTGACGATTAGATGATAAACATAATCCTGTTCGAACTAGTGTTTCATTTTGTTTATTTCTAGTATTAACGCCTCCAGCCATGAGGCATGATTATTATTTCATTCTGGTCCACCTTTAAATATTAAAAAAAAATTTGCCTTCATTAATATAACTTAATTCTTGCATTTAAAAAATTGTTTCATGAAATTAATAAAACTCAAAATTCCATTACAAGTTTGATACTTAGTATACTGACTTT
>UCWB01004846.1:0-10898 GCA_900474355.1 Torymus geranii | reverse complement strand
CCCCCTCTCGTTTATAAATTATCCCCAAACTATCAGATATTATAAGCACCGAGGAAGAGTCGTTGATCCCCGTTTATTTATGAGCTTCAAAATGCACAAGCGCGGCGGCGCTCACTCTGACGAGCGAACGTCCCCCCGATAGCTATAATCTTTGCTTGCGAGAAAAGTCCCCATATATATGTGTATATATAACTGCGGCGGAAAATTGTCTTTTCCAAGCGACTGTGTGTGTGTGGGTGTGTGGGAGTGGGTGTGTGTGTATACGTGTGTATTTGCGCATTGGATTACGGGAGTTATAAGGGCGATTTCATTAAGCCGCCAATGTCGAAGTTATTTATTTGTGATTCACGGTAATGAGGGGAGCTTAGTATAGGAGGATTCGCACTGTGGCTGATGTGTATTTCTATGGTAAAGCGTCATGATGGTGGCGGAAGAGGGTTTGTTTGGATAAATCGCGAGCGTGGGAAGAAGTAGGTGTTTTATTTATTTTACTGGTTTAGTGGTATAGAGGAAGTGGTTGAAATGTATTTTCAATGTATAATAATAGAGGCGAAGGAAGGAGTTGATTAGAGAACAGGATATGAGTAAATCCATGGAACTTTTAACTTTTGTGTGACTATTTTTTTTAAGTAATTTACAGTAATTTAATGTGCTACGCACGGCACAATGCAGAGATGCATAAAACTGTGAAAAAAGGTTCAATATTCTCAGAGTTCTCTTTTATTTATATAGTAATGTAATATTACTGTAAAATAAATATATTAAATTTGCATCGATCGAAGTATTGTGTTATAGCAGCAGGATATTGGATGACGAATTAGGAATTGAAAATTTAGGATGATGTAAATAGATTCTTGATCAATAAATCATTATAGTTATATTGGGAACTGTTCTACATCAATCTCACGAAATTATTTTATTTCAAAGCAGTTTAGGCATTAAATTTATAGAGCCTCCATGTTTCAATCTTAATTTTGACAGATATTGTTTAATTTAACGCGAGTAAGACAAAAGAGCCATCCATCAGAAACTTGTCAGAACTACAGCTTTTTTAATATTTATTGTGTCCTTCTTTGAAAAAGTCCAATGCATCAAATACTTTTCACTTCATAAATTTTAATTAAAACATTTACTTATCTTTATTTATAAGAGAAAAAAGTAAGAGTCGTCACACAAGTACACCAGTTAGATATCCTAGCTATTTCGGAACACGATCTACTAGCTCTAAAGAACGGTTATTCGAACGTAACCCGATACACCGCAAAGTTTCAGCTCATTTAGTCGGGCATTTAGAATCGCGTGACAAGCGAAAGAGAATACCAAACAGCTATGAATCCACTTTATAAACGCACATATCGCGATACAAAATAAATGAGCTATTATTCGCGAACCCCAAACAACTCCTTTCGCTAAATTACTTCTGCAAACCTCATCCCAACCATAAAACTAAAATTTTCACAATTACAAAAAAAAGAAAAAAATCATAATATTACACTCCCAACCAAATTTCGCACTTGGAGCCCTGATTAATTCAGGCCGAGAAAACTTACAACAGTCCAACGACCAGTGCAGCTTATCTCGCCGACGGCACTGCAGCAGCCGGCGTGCGCGCGCTTAAATCCCAGACGCACACATCATGGCGGCCGTCTGGCTCTTTGATATCTCGCGCGCGCACGGCTTTGCCATCGTAATTGAGAGATTAGAATCTCCGACTGCGCGAAATCGTGAGATCGCGCGGCGGGCGAAAAAATAAGGGCGCGCGCGCTCGCTCACAGCGTGATTGGCAGTTGTTTGGCTTCTCGAGCGAAGAAACGGCGTGTCGTTGCTTTTTCGATGGACGAAGGGGTGAGAGAAAGAGAAAGGGGTGGAGAATGTAATGTTAAAGTCGGCCGGTTCAACGGGTCGGAAATATATATTTATTTTTTTCGTTGTGTGAGAGAGAACAAGAAAGAGTTTTGGGGTGATTTTTATGTAAAGGGTTGTGTTTTTAATTGTTCGGATTTTATTGCCGGCTTTATTGGCTGGAAAGATCGCTTTCTCGTCGTTTGCTAGAGATTTGTAATTAAAATTCTTCGAAATTCAATTATCGCATCGGATTTATATTTATTTTTGCAGAGTAATCAAATGAATTTAATTACTGGATGATGGGGTACAGTTTCAATACGTGAACGGTTATCCTCGCAATATACTTTTGTCGGGCGAACTCCACTTATAGGAACCGACGTCTGGAATTAAAGTTCGTTGCCCCCGTCGAATCGAAGATCTATAAAGGCACACATATATTATTAGTATTTTCAAATCAAGTGTTTTTATGATATTGGAAAATCCATTATGCATTGTAATTGATATCTTCGAAATTGTAAAACGTATATTTCACATGAATTTGAGAGCCACTCAGTTACGATTTAATTGTTTTCACAATTTATAGAGTGCATTTATATGCAATAAATGTCAAATTTTGTTATTTACTACATTACGTATACATATATACCTACAACTTCTTATCTAATAATAAATCTCCATAACTTATAATACTCGAAATTTATAAAAAAAATACTTCATGTCATTTAATCAATAACCAGGCAAGTTACTATAGAACCTCAAATTACAGTTTTCTTCCTTAACAACTTCATCAAGCAAACACACGTTAAACTACCCTTCACTGACGTCGCCATAGCATCCTACATAATTAATCCCGGCAAACTTGTTGCACACACAAATTGCAACAATCATCACGTTTACAAACACCTCCTTTCCCTCATATCCACAAAGCTACCTTACGCACACAAAACCAACGCTACCAAAAAAAAAGTAAAAAAAAAAACGTCCTCCAGAAACAAAACGTCGCACTTTCCTCCATCCATCCAGCGCTTTTCGAATTAATTAAAACATTTTTCAAGCGCGAGTCCTCGCGGGGCTGCACAGCCGACCGTTAACTTCCTCGTCCCAACCCCCGTCCGTCGTCGTCGTCCGCTCACTCGCGCGCGGCTTGGTTATACACAAAAGGGCTATGCGCGCGCGCGCTCCTTATTCGCGAGCGCAAAAAGAAAAGAGAGCTCGCGATTCGTTCTTTCATCGCTCGCGCGCCCTTTGTTCTTACTAATAAACTGGTTTAATGAGTCGGCAGCCGTCTCTGTGTGCGCGAGTGTAAAGGTGTGTATACGCGCCAAGGAATATCGTGAAAAGGGGCGAGAGAGAGAGAGACGGGATTCAAATACTCGCTTTTATTTCGCGCGAGGATTATGTTTTGGTTTCTTATGCAAGGTTGAGAAAGGAGAGGGCTAGCTCTTGCGCTCATTCTCCTTTTTTTTCTCGTTCGTTTGTCGAGGAGAGGTACGAGGTACGGTGTATCGGGTCTTGGGTTGCATTGGCACTCGAGACGACGCGACGACGACGGCGACGTTGAATTTAAAGGGATGAACGGGCGCGGTCCGGGGGACCTTTTTACCGTTTTGATTCTCCGCTTATAAACTTTTTGTCGCGCCCGCACCGATCGTGAGGTTTGCCGGAGTTGTTTGATTTGTTCGCGAATTTCCTCGAGATGCCTGCATTCAGGGTGTATAAGTCCTCTTTTAGGCAGTTGTTGCTGCGTTCTGGAATTGAAGAGGTACGGTACATTCAATTTCAATGATGGTTGAAAGTAATTTATAAGAAAATTGTATTGAAATACACATTTAATGAAAAGATTATAAAAAATTCGACGGATAGAAGAAAATTTTTCAAAAGTAAATCACTGATTGACTATATACTCAAACCTAATACGTTACAACATTACTATACCTACAACGCTCTTCACGTTGAATTCAAGCTACTCCCACAACTCATAACTAACCTCACCGCACTGAGAACACGCAGTCATGCAACCGACCGCATATATCCCTCACCCTCCACTCCACAACACACAACATACACACCGGAACCAAATCGCGAGCATCCTCCGTCGATTTCCCTCCGCCAAACTCGTTAACCACTCGAGCCGTTCATACCACCCTCGAACCTCCTTCTTCTCCTCGCTTCACCTCTCAGGAATAACGAACGCTGAAAAAAAAACCCACCGCATCGATATACTCGGCCCTCGAGACAGATCGATCCCACATCACTTGCCCTCTCGTTCTCCTTCCCCTCACGCGCGTTATGCTAATTTGTCAACGGCCACCTATACTAGGGGGGGCCAGAAAATTATTCGTCCGACAGAGCGGTGGAACCGCGGCGTATCGGACATTTCCACTTGGCCTAATTAAATATCTGACTCGACTGCTGGTGTATATAAGTTGCCGTCGCCGCAGCGTAAGCGAAGGAATACGAGAGACGGCGTTTTGCGTAATGGCGCGTTTTTTAGCCCACTGTGTATATACGGAGGCCACACGGCGTGCGGCTGATGTTGACGCGTCTGAACGGTTTTTAAATGAGGTTACGTAATGCGCTGCTTGCCCCGGTAATTAGCAGTAATTATGGTAAATGTGATTTTCTCGGAAAACTGGTTTATCGAGCGCGCGGCGAAAAAGGGCGGATGATGATGTTGTTGCGGGGTGAAGTGGAAGTTTATTGATGAAGTGGTTTGCTGATGGTGGGCGTCAGTTAGATAGTTATTCGTGTATGAAAAGTGGGGGCAATAGGTAAAAAGTTTAATTTGTTCAAATGAATTAAAAAATATATATATATTGAATCGCTTCGTACTTTTGTCTCGAATTAAGGTCTGTGTTATCTCAAAGAACCATTTTTTCTACAAAATCAGCTATAAATTTTTGACAACCACACTTTACTCCCTTCCCATATATTTTACATACTCCCATCATATAAATTTCGAAATCACATTATACCTATACTGCTTACCAAAACCGAACCCATCCGCTGAACCTGCACCATAGCAACCTAGCAACGCGCTTGCGTACCTCTACCCTCTATATAC
This sequence comes from Torymus geranii, assembly GCA_900474355.1. Lineage (NCBI taxonomy): Eukaryota > Metazoa > Arthropoda > Insecta > Hymenoptera > Torymidae > Torymus > Torymus geranii. The sequence continues at coordinate 5,989 of UCWB01004846.1, read as the reverse complement.
AATAAAATTTCGATCAAGCTCCGAAACATATTTTCATACGAAACGGCCTCTCTCGCTGTATCTCACTCACTCTCTCCTCGCAAGCCCCAAAATTTCGACAGCGGGCGCGCAATTCGTATAAGCACCAATAAATAACCCCGGGGAAAACGACCTATACTCTTACGAAAGAAGAAAAAACGTCACCCCAGAGAGACTGAAGAGGAGAAAAATCTCCGTCCTCGCATATACATATACTTATACACCAAGCCAATCCAAACAGACAAACTACGATCTAGGCGCTTATGCACCCCCAGCGGAAATTTCTCAAAAGTTGTACCTATACGCATATGCTGTACTGCGCACCCCTCCCCATATAGAGAGAAACTAATAAACCTCATCGGATATTCCCGGCGCGCGGGTCCGAAAAATTCAAGAATTAACGTCGTCGGCAGCGCTACTGCTGCCTCGGATCCCTCGCCCAGCAAGAGAGAGAGAAAAAGAACCCTCGGGATGGATTCCTCACTATATAGGTATATATATATCTACAAACCGTACGTGCTAGGCGAGCCAATGAGCTTCTCTCGCCTTCTCGCGCCCTGTAATTCTTTCCGAAAGTCGCCTACGTATTTTTCCCCGAGCGCAAAAGAGAGGCAGCCCCCCCTCGATACGCTGGACGAGCAGGCAGGCAGCGACTACTGCTATACACACACACCCCCCACGCGAGGGCAGGGGGAGAGAAACGGCCGACGATCGTCATCTGGGCCGGAACGGTCTTGAGGTTGTAGTTTTTCCGGCAGCGCGTGATATGTGTGTGTGGGTATATATATGTAATATACAGTGCGCGCCAAAAGTCGACGGTGGCTCTGGAGGTGAAATGTGGCGCCTTGGGTGTATGGCGTTGACGGTCTGTACTAGAGTGAATAAGCGCTGGAGGTGTATAGTGGGACGCCTGGCGATGAAATTGCCTGGAAGGAAATGTGTATGTGGATCTTAGATCGGAGCGATGATGTGGAAGGAAAAATTTTTTTGTTCATTGAGATAGGGATCTTTGACGTGAGATTTTGAAAGTATCTCCGAAAATGTATCTTATAACATTGAAGTAATTAATTTAACGAGCATGTTTTTCTTTATTTATTTTTCAATTTAAAGCTAGTGGAATGAATAAATACTTCGAAGTACGTGTGTACAATTACGACAAATATTTTTGCGGTGACTGTACCTAAAGTCAGAACAGCCATGGATCGAGGGGGGATATATCCCGTAATCGATGTAGGTTTTTTGGAGCGAGTGTTCTATATAGGGTGTCTAGATTCGTAAAGAAGTAAATAAATATATGCTACGAAACGGAGTAACGAATAGTTAGGAAATGTGAACATTTTTTTATTTATTTTTTTTTTTTTTTTTTATGAAATTTTACGAGTTTACACAATTATTATTCAATTAAACCAAATATAATAATTATTGGTAGACAATGAGATTACAGACAATATTTTGAGTTGAAAACTAGAAAATCTTATTCGAACAAAATTTTTCATTTGAAATATCCTTAATTTTAATTGTAAAAACGATATGTGTACAACGCAACATTTAGAATATTTTTTTAAAGGTGTACCTACGACCCTCCAATATTAACAATGTTGATACTTTACCTACTTCTAACATTATAATCTATAAAAATCCTACATTAATTCTCATTATGAACTATTACACTCTAAAAATGAACTTCCAATACGAAACCGTTACATCCTTATACACATAAATGTTCAAAACGTCAATATCGATCAAAATCACCAATCACTCACGCGCCTTAACAAAGCCACAAAAATGATTACTCATTTCTCAAAATTGAAAAGGCATCACTCCAAAACTATCCTAACTAAACATGCAACTCCAAATCTTACCATCTCTCTCTTTCTCTCTCTACTACAACCCCAAAAAAGGCCAAGCGAGCGATTTTAATTAATCCCTAAAAAATGGCCCATCGGCCCCTTCGCGTCGCGCGCATATCTACCCCGCGCACTCGAGAGAACGACACATAAATCAAGCCAGCCCGGCAGGGAGACTCCCAGCGACGTATAGGAAAAGCATATTACACATAGACACACTTTTCGCCAGCTGTGTGTGTATGCCGGGGATCACCGGCAATTACGAGCCGGCAGTGTTATACGCTACCACCACCGCCCCCCGTCGACACGCCCCAGCAGTAGTGGTATAGTGCGGTATATATAGTGAAAACTCGTGAGCGCGCGATCGAGCGAGGGCTGCATTTGTCAAAACGTGAAGTTTTCGGGCACGGCGTGTAAATGAGTGGGAGGGTGTGCTCGTGTGTGTCAGTAGGTTCGTTCGGCGAATGCGCTGTTTTTTTGAAGAATGGCTCTGCAGTATACCACGGTTCGGGAAAAGTTTCGGTGTTGTGGGAGGGTGGGAGTTTCGGGAATTTTAATTTATGGCCTGGCGGTTTGTTTGTAACGGTCGCGATGGGTGGCGACGCTGAAGTTTCAATGTTACGTGTATGTCTGTTGATGGGTGGAAATGCGAACGAGGAGATTGCCTGGATTTTACGGCTTTGTTGATCGGCTCGGTAGTTTTGTTCGTAGCGTTTAAAAGACACTTTTTTTAAGTGATATGTCGGAGATGTATACCGATGAAAGGAAATGTATCGAACTTGAATACGTTCCTCTGATAATTTGAAAGTTGTTACAATTATAGCATTGGTGCCGAAACTTCTTACAATATAATTATTATCACATTTTAGATTATTCAACAAATTGACAAATTTGCAGGGGAAAGCAGCTACAACCCCACCGAATCAATATTCAAAACACACCCAAAGCAACTCCACCAATATAAATTCTTGCATCTCAAGCTACCTCTCTCCTCATCACTGTCAGTCAGACACTCCATTCCACTTATTAATGGCATAACCATACACCCCCGTCAACCGCGTCTCCTCCTCACTCGGAATCCACCCCCTTTGGAGAAAGAGAGAGCACAAAAACCAAGCAACTTTCATCAACCGCGTCGCAGTCTCTCTTTCACTCTCCACACACCATATATACACACTCACGCACACTATACGCATCAGCCATGCGTAACTCGTCGGAAACAAATTACTCCAGCGTCGCGCTCTCTCGCTGTAGAGAGCAATCCTCGCAATTCCAATAAGTACACTCGAGCCCGAAAACCAATCTCTAAAACATCTCTCCCGATCCGTACGCTCGCTCACGAGAGCGCGCGTCTATGGAATTTTCATTTCGCCCGGGATCAATCAACCCCCTCCGTCAAAAGAACCCCCCAGAGCTGCTGCTGCTGCTGCTGCTGCTGCTTACCTCGTGCAACGAACTCTCTCTCTCTCTCGTGCGCTCAACGGCGAGCCATTCAAAATCGCAGGGCACGTAGAGTAGAAGTGAGAGCGAGAGAGCGGGGATACTCATAATTATCGAGAGGAGTGTATAGTACTGTACTAGCAGTGATAAATGGTAATTGCTAATTAGGCCTGAGTGCGGAGTTTGAGAGTAATGATTGGGACGACTTTGTAATTAATGGGGCAATCGTTGTTGTTCGTTATAGGTAACCTCGTTTCGAGGGTTCGAGTGAGTTCTGAAGTAATGTAGTTATGCTGTAATGTTCATCTTGTTATTGGGTTATTTAGTCGGTAATGATTGTCATAATTAGTGTAAACCTGTCAATCGAGTTTCCAACTATAGTTAAACGGATTACATTTGTGACCCATGCTGATAGCCAGAGACATTCGCAATTATAAATAAAGGCTCAAACAAGCTTTTTCTCGCCTCCTTTCCAGACAGGCGTGAATAAAAACATAATTTTATAAATGGTAATGTCTATGTTTTAATTCATAAAGTTGACTAGACAACCACCATATGAACGCCGGTTTATTGAAGAAGGAAAAGGACAGTGTATGACAGAAATAAACGGAAGTAGGGCGATTACTGATATGGGAGTTTATTTGAGAGCGTTACATGACTTTAGTGATTCGACCTTTCGCGCGCTAAAATCTCGACTCGTAAAAGAGAGAGTGAATCTAGATCTAGCTATGTCAAGCGACTACGATAGACTGACTTCTTGAACAAATCCATCGCGGGACTCGCCCAGAATGAATCGTCATTACGCGATGACCACAGCAAGTGAGAGAGAGCATAAACAACAAGCTAAGAACATCAAACTACTACTCTCTCTCTCTCTCTGTCTCACTATTTTAATAAATATTTCGGTTTAATACATTTCCTTTCTACAGCTATGAATATAAATTCGCACGCAAAACGGCCTAAACAATAAAATTAATCCAAAAAATATTTTTCTGTTTTAAACCAATATTTGATTATGCGAAAAACAATATCAGAAAAAAATATAGTTTTCACGAATAGTCACGTCACTCGCATCAATCCGCCATATAGCTTCACTAATCGATAAACATTCATCGACTCGACATCTGTTTCGCTTTATTTAAATCTTCATACCGCCCAGTTCGTTACATAGTTACCAAAGCAAACAACATCGTCCGATTATTCACCTGGCTAGTTCAGAGTCGGCAAAGACGCGCTTGTGCATCAGCTATAGTGAACGCTCCGGTCGCTATAGGTGGTATATACCAGCGCCAAGGCTACAACAGTACCACAAAGTTGCGCATAATAAAGCCCAAGTTCGAAACTTGATAGAGAGGGAGAGGCAGAATACCAACGCGATCACAATGCGACTCGCCCATTGTCCGCTTAACGATTATTGACGACTCCAAATCACCGTATCGGCGATCTTTAACCAACCGCTTCTTATACTTTACCCTCTAAAATTACGCAAACGCCATCACGTTGACTATACTCAAGGCTTGCATATATACATACTCGCGACCAACCCCAACATGAAATTCCAGCTCACGCCAATCTCTCTTTCCCTTCGTGCAGTGCGATAAGAAACAGCGCGAGCGTGCAGGGCGGACGTATATAATTGCTCCCAGCGGTCTCGACGGGCGCGCTCGCGCTGCACGTGCAGCACACGTGGCGAACGCGCGAACTTCGCCGAGGAAGAGGCACGCGAGGAGAGTAGAGTTAGAGTCTTCGAGGGGGCGGTGGGAGGAGAAGAAAATTAGTGTGGGGGGAAAGGAGAGAGAGAGAGAGCCCAGACGGATCGATTTTGGAAATTTATTTCGGTAGGGAAAGCTACTTGCCGCCCTTTGAAGTGCACACGAGCGGAGTAAGTAGAAGGGGAGAGTGGGTAGTAAACAACATAGGGTAAATAATTGATGTTTATGTGTGGTGAGGTGAAGTGGAGGTAGATGGAATTCGGGTGATTGGACGGTTCGCCCTGGAGTTTACGATATTGTAATGGCGAATTGGAATATTATTTTTTATATGTATATGTGTAAGTGGATATACATAATTTATTGGAAGTGAAATTGATACACTGACTATAGAAAAAAACGAAATCATTCTTTTGTATATATATATTTTGTTTCTTCTAAACCAGTATATAACGTTTTGTTTAGGACGCGAATAAATCCACGCGGCATTCCGTAGTTCTTATTCATGGTTCTTCTTACGCGTATGATTTACGATAAGTACACGATGATGGCGCGCGGCCGTAACACAACGCGAGTATTTATTATTTATCTCGTTCGTCGGCGTATAAATTACAAAAAGCAGTGTGTGTGTGGACCATGAGAAATCTGCGGCCGACTGTGCCAAAAAATCCTTACGAGTGAAGGATTTTTGCTGAGATGATGATAAGGGTGCAAAACTGTATTCTCGTGTGGTTTTGGTGGTTCTAAAACTATTTCGAGAATTCGTCGTAGTAGTTACCAAGTAACCAAAATTCACGTTTAATGTAAAGCTCGTATAGTTATTCACATTCAAACCCACCATATAATCTACATTATTAAATTTACATTTGATTAAACTAAAATTTCATTCGAATATCTATTACTTAAATTTCAGAAACACACGTATCCGAAAATCCATCATCGAAACCCATCCAAAACGGACAAACCAATAATACC
>UCWB01004845.1:0-10893 GCA_900474355.1 Torymus geranii | reverse complement strand
ATCCATAGGATATCGCGTGATCGTAAACGCCGCGCCTTTGTCTTCGACACTATATCCCAATGCGGCAAGTTTTTTTGAACGTAATTTCACTATCTGAAACATTGTCTCGAGTTTATGCTGTTCCGCGCAACTTAAGTTTTTTCTCGCGAAGGCCTAGGCCCAAGAGAAAAATAATGTACGCGACCAGCGGCTGATCGTTAAAAATTAATGCATGTGTGTCCAGCTAGAAAAAAAGGGAGGGGGAAGAGAGTTATGAAAAATGTTGCGCAGTCATAAGAAATTTGAACAGCGTTGAGATCACTTCGAGAGTTAGCAAAATAATGTACGTGTTCAAGTTCAAGTTTGCATTAATCAATCAGTGATGGTCTTTTTTGTTTTTCTTGAATAATTTTTGTCACAAGTTTTTAGTTTTGTTATAAATTTGCAAAGCTTATTCCTGACCTTTTGAATATTTTTCTCTATTATTGTGGCTTGGATACACAGTAAGTTTTTTGTATTATATCGTGAAATTATTTTTTGTTATAAGTATTACAGAATAATTAATTATTATTAGCATGTTTAATCACATAAAATAATTTTAAAATATGTTTTAATTTGCACAATCAACAACAAAATTATGTATACGCTAAAATTTAAGTGGCTGTGCGTCATGGTCAATCTTTATATATTTGTATTCGACTTATCGCCGAAGTTCATTTGTACCTATACAAAAAATCTTTTGTAATTTAATAATAACGCATAGTTGTTTATAAATAAGGCTCACAGCGCTACGACATTGAACGCATCGCCGAGACGGTAGGCCATTGTGGTGGCCATTCACGGTTCCTCATCCTGTACCTAGGCCGCGAGCGCCTCGCCGGCTGCGTGCGCCCCAGTCGCGACCTCTGGGATGACCTAGATGGTCGAGGCAGAGAGACAGTGGCACAATATGTCGCCAGGAGCGTCAGGTTGGTCAGGTTTTATGGGGGAGCCTGCGGTTTCATGTGCGTCGCGTACGTCACGGCCACGCAGATCGCACCCGTGCTTGAAGCTGCAGATGAAAATGTGACCGTGTATAGGTGGGTATTCTGATAGTTTGACATAGGTATGCAGTGGTAGTTTAGGTATGCATATAAGGAAAACCTATATTTTGAGTATACATGGAAAGATGACAGCACTTAATAAGACTTGAAATATTATCCATATTTCGATTACGCTAATTAAGAAAACGAAGAAATAATACGTCAGATCAAATGTATTTGAAAACTGAAAATGCGAAAATTAAAATTGATAGTAGGATAACGGAAACATTTTTTAGTTAAAAAAAGGAAGCTCGTATTAGCTAAATTTATGGTACTATTATCGTCTTACGTAAGTATATTATCAGTAACTATTGAATAAAGAACTATTTTTTTAAACAGTGTCTATCTGAAGTTTGCCTATATTCAAATTGTCAGCCTTACAACTGAATTGTAGCACATGCTTCAAAACCTAAAAGGGTATAAATTTAATTGAGAAATGACAAACCGCATAGAGTTCTTAAATATATTAGAAATACTTTCAAGAAAATATTTAGTCGACATTATGTCTTAGCAACAACAGCTGAAGGTTTTAAATTGTCCCTTTTTTATGTCAAATGTAATCCAAAAATTACTTTAATAAAGTCAAATGAATTGAATTTAAAAAAATAATGCAACCTTTACAGCACAATTGCAATCACATCAACTAATAACTTCTCGTGTTTTATTTATTTTAAAATACAGTTCTCTTGACCCTCGGCAGGTCCCTCCCGTACGCCTTCGTCGTAGACATACATAACTCACCCTGGTACGAGGTGGCGTTCGCTCTGCAGACATTCTGGGTACTGTTGGCGTGCGCAGTGACGACAGGTGTCGATACCGCGGCGCCTTTCCTCATCATGACGAGCTGCGGTCACCTGCGCAATCTTGCCCTTGCCCTTGACCGTATCGCCGAGGCTGCCGACTGGCGCGACGCGCATCGGAGTCTCGTCGGTTGCATTAGGTATCATCAGAGGATTTTTGAGTGAGTACGCAGAAATGTTAAGTAAAAAGGTTTGAAGACTTGGTAAAAGAATACACTACACTTTAATTTTGTGTAAGTGAAAAGAGCGATATGATTTTTAAAAACTTGATAAGTTTTTAAATTGTTCATAGTATACAATCGATTATGACCATTGCCATATAGGTACGCTGTTTTTTTTAAATTTAAGATTTATTTAAGAAATATTATTTTTATTTTGTAATTAGGTAGCTTAAATAATTGTGTAGCATGATTGGCTTGAACACTATCATATCCTTCGAAGAAGAGACAAATCAATTTATAAGATTAATTGTTGATTAATTGATCATGAGATTAAATTAATTAACAAGAAACTGGGCCCTTTTGAAAACGGTATGTTACCGCCTCCCCATCTAATTATATTAGTCCATGGTATTATATATCTTAGTTTATTTTTACCTTCATGCTCTTATTGTCTAAGAATATTTCTTGAATTACACTTTGTGTAAGACATTCATCAAAGTTATCACCATTCATCTTCGCAACACTGAATAAATAAAGCACAGAGAAAAAGATTCCTATAATTACCTATACCCTAGCTTTACAGTTAAACCTCTTAGTTCCGATGAAATCTGTAGTTTCACTCAGTCTTTATAGCGTTGACGAGTGGAAGAAAGATATCATTTAACTTCTACCTGCATACACACATGAAAGTTTAACAACGGCAATCATTGGCCACCTGTTGGCTTCGCCAACACATGTAGAATTTACAGCGTATTTTCCTCTTTACGCAGACTGTGCCGACGAATCGATAATCTCATGAGTTTCGTCTTTCTTTCCGGACTGATGAGCACGACTTACAACATATCACTCATTGGACTTAAACTCATCGGGGTAAGTTCCTAATGATGAAATTAATTTTTCAAAGTTTTTAACACATAAACTAAGGTTGGTTGTGCAGGTATGTAGGCAAAAATAAACTATTTTTAATGAAAAAAATACTGTCAGATCAAAGAAAATGTTGAAGCATACTTAACCTTTAATTAGTCTAGTTGATTTTCAACTCTAGGCAATGTATTATAAATCTCTCGATAGAACAAGCAAACCTACATAAGAATTAACTTTTGACTAATATACTTATTAGCTACAGCAGAACAACACTAATCAATCGAAACGCATGTATATTTAAGTATAAAAATATATCATACAACATTTGAAATAATCCTGAGATTTTCAAAATTTCAAACGCCTATCAATGTACAAGATCTTTGATTGAATGACCGTAGTGTTATTATTATTATTGTTATTTTGCATCTAATAATCCTAAAGAAATTTCGATTATGAATATTCCTACTAATTGATTTAAATTAAGTGTGACAATATAAAATTTATACGATGCAATCTTTAATGTCTGTTTTTTCATTAGGTGAAGATTTTGTTGAACTTTTCCGTTGATAAGGTTTAATAATCAACTGTAAAGATCTAGAATATTTTAAATAGCTCATGCTCTTTCAGAGTTCAATTAAAATGCAGCGTTGGTCGAATCCTGAAATTCATTGATTGGTATTCATTACCCTGGTATTCCATTTGTGGTAGTAAATTTCTTCCTACAACTACTCAAAGAAAGAAAATCTTTGCTTTTTGACAAAATCTTGACCAAACGTGTGGAGGTCGCGTACACTAGCAGAAAATGCGTAAAGATGATTTTTAAAAGAAGGTTGGTCAAACTTGATTGAGGGTTTGCTAGGAATTTGACACCTTACTTGAAAGGAATGAATGTAATGAAGAAGAGTAACTTTCAGAATTTGTCAGGATTTTTCTGGAAGACTTCAGTTTATTCAGGAAGTTTGAAAGAGTTTACGAGAGGATGGTCGAGTGTAGGATCACGGCATAAATTTATGCGACTGGTTTACTAATGTTAAGGTTAGTGTACAAACACAACCTGAATGAAAACCTGATAACGACCTGACAATACTTCTTTAGTTGTCAGTATTTCTTATTTGATAATATGTGTTTCTTTTTACAAGTATTGTTTTTCTGCTGAATTTTAGTTTTATCCACATCGTCCAAACTGACTCAAGCTCGATGATGATTATAAAAAAATTTTTAATGCAACCATGTAATAGCATCATTAGTCGAAAATAGTTTTACATACTTTTTAAATCGTTTCAATTTGAATTTATTCATCATTTGTGTTAATTTAGTTATTGTTTGACATGTCTTGCGTAAAGTACTACCTTTTGTACGCTTACGTTTTCAAGCGTGCGCTAAAATAGTACTTTACGTGCGTTGTATTAAAAAGTAATGCCCGATACTCGTCATAAAAATAATAAAAGCTCACACTTGTGCCAGAATCGTTTTCATCACACTAGTATCGAGCAGTATACTAATGGGTACTATTACATAAATACTATAAGTACATATATATATACTGGAAATTAATTGTTACGTAGACAATCAATCAAGATAGGTTTGCAGTATTTTTTTTTCATCAAAAGTAGAGTAACTGATACATTAGATAGACACCATTTGGTCCTATATCTTAGATTGTTTATGTATTAAGTACAGGACGATCCGGAAAGACTAAAATACCTTCCGATCCTCGTGATATTCGTGATTCAGATGCTTGTCTGCCAGTGGGCTCCCGATGTTCTTCTCACTCAGGTATCACCTTAAAATTCCAAAATTAAAACAAACTACTATTCTGTAGACTTTGCGTCAGAGTAAAATCAACATTATTTTTCACAGAGCAAAGTTTTGGCCGATCACGCGTACCTTGTACCTAAGCACCTCGGCTACGAGGACCGGCGGCTCGGGCAGCTGCTGCACATCGTGCTGGCACGATGTCAAGTTCCAATTCAGCTCAGGGCAGGTGGTCACGTCCAGTTGTCAATGGAATGCTTTGGGTCGGTAAGTATATCTTTTTCACAAAGCAGAAATATATTTTATTCCCATCTTCCCATATTCTTTTATTCCCAACAAATATTGGCTACTTTTTTCCTTGAAAAGCGGGACCAAAGTTAGATTTCTTTCCTTCTTTCAACTAACTTTCGTAAAAATATAATTTTTTTTAAAAACGTAGACGACACTAATTCTGTTTTACAGGTTTTACATGATTAATCATTGATTTTGCAGCTGATGACGAGCGCCTTATCATTTTTTACGGTGCTCCAGAGCTTGAATTAGGAGAAGCGAAGTATTGGTGTTGGTATCTGCAAGGAACATATAGACGTTTGTCAGAGCTATTTTCATAAGTGCGGGATTCGGATTATGTATAGTAGTTTACTAAGCAAGTAATATCGATGTAATATTATGATATAAAGATTTTAATTTATAACTTATCTCTCGAAAGCATATCAATTTTTATTCTTTTCATTAATAGGGTGACAAGGTAAGAAACAGTAACATCATTATTTTGGGCTCTTTACAATCGAAATACACAATTTTTAGAAAATGTCTGTATGAATGTGTATTATGCGTGCAATGGACATTTCATATAGTTAATGAATACATTTTTGAACGAGAAGGTTATACTCGAAATTCATCAAGCAGTAGCTTGATACGATTTGGTACGTTTTGGTAGGTTTTCGTATAAAATGTCCGAATCTTAATCAAACCGTATCGAAACGTACCGAATCGTACGGAAAGGTACAGAAACATAGCGACACGTAAAGGAACGTATCGAAACATACGATAATTTACATTATAGTACCGTTTATTTTTTCCATTCGGGATGCACCACCTTAAGTTGAGAGTGCAGAGAGTGAAAACCATGATCCGCCAAAACACATTTTATATTTATAGTTTTTCAAAATGTTTTTCATCGAATCTAAATTTATATGTAGTTATTGTTTAATAGTTGAAACCAAAAGAAACTTCAAAGTAATATTTGAATATTTAAAATTATGGTTTGTTTACCATTCCTGGGATCTTTTCAAAGAGATCGATACCTATTAGGTAAGTTTTCACAACAGCAAATTTTTATTTGGTTTATTTTTATTTAATATTCGTATATTGCTGATGAGACCGTTTTAAAATTAATATGTCAATCACTGTGAAAGCATAAAATAATATTTTGTAAATTTTCGCATTCGCAACATTTATCATGAGTATGGAAAATTGGAATTCAAAATTTACATTTTTATCTTACCTACCATTGATTTGGAATATCATTTAATACAAATGAACTTCATCACTCTACTCAATTTTATTTATCAAAAAAGGTCATAATGCATCGACAGCGTTAGTGTGTAGCAATTTAATATACACCATAACTAATCTGTACTTTATCATTTATTTTATATTATATAAATAATATTTTATAAACCAACTCAAATTTTTATAATAAATACAAAAAGATTGGCATGGTTTACTAGGAACACGAAATACCGACTGCCGGCAACACAGCAAAGAACTAGAAAAATTTTACTTCGATATTATTCCCGTAAATAATATCAACTGAAACAATATTATAATTCTCGCGAAAACATAATGTACCTGCATCCAGAAATTCGATGCGTATTTCCACGACGCTTCATCACTTATTCATCGCATTTCTTTTCTTTTCCTTGCTGAAAGGCCACGTAGTTCGAGCAGGTTCATAGGATATCGCGTGATCGTAAACGCCGCGCCTTTGTCTTCGACTCTATATCCCGGCGCGACAAATTCTTTCTTTTTTCGTAAGTATAATTTTACCGCTAGAAACATTGTCTCGAGTTGTAGGCGACTTGTTTTTTCCTTTCTCGTCTCTTCTCAAAGTCTAGATACGAGAGAAAATATAATGCGCGATTGGTGGCTTATAGGCTCGTTAAAAATTAATGCTCGACTGTCTGGCCAGAAGACAGTGGCAGGGTGTAAGGAAGTATGAAAAATCTTGAGTGGTTATATGAATTTCGTAGAGCGTCGAGGACAGTTCGGAGCTCGACAACGCAATATACAGAAGTTTATTTTGTGTGAATTTAGTTAGTGAATAATGAAATTGTCTTTTCATTGAAGATCCTTCGTTATAAGTTTGATTTAATTGATGGAGTTGAAGACTGCCTTTTACTTAAAATTTTGTAAAACTGAGTTTTTCAGTTATTCTGACAGAATATTTTGGAAACTTCGATATATAGTAAGCTATTGTTTGTTATATTACAGTGATATGCGAGAGTGATTATTCTTTGTCACGAATCAAAATATTTCCTGAATTCTTTTTTACTTTTTGAAGATGATGTATAGTGCTTCATTGTAAACGGAGAAAACTGATAAAATTTCTCTATTTCAAGCGAGATATTTTTAGTTGATATATGGACTGATTAACCTTATTTAGAGGTGTGTTTCCTAAAAGTATCTCATATATTTATAAGTAGTTTTAGCGTCCAATTATTCATTAATCGAAATTTAAAATTTTTCCGGCAGCAGGCAACTTGAACAATTCCACAGGATTTGTTAGTTATTATTGTTATCTATTATTATTGTCAACTGAAAAAAAGAAACAATGGAGTTTATAAACAATATACAGTATGTACATATTACAAATATAGACTATTTCTCATAAAATGGGCCACGGTATAATCTGTAGCCCTATTCTATATATATACCATTTTCAACTTTGTGGCATTCACGCATCTTTTTCAGAAAACCATTCAATGAATTTTCATAGAATGGAGCCCAAATTACTTGAAATTCACGCAGTTATGGCACGAAGAGTTGAAAATATATAAGATTTCTTAAAATAAATATTTTTTTATAGAAAAAAGTAATTTTATGAATTTTTGTTTTTTTTTTTTATTTTTTGGTGGTTTTTAGGAGTTAGAAATTATTTTCTTCAGGTAATCTTATATTTTCAACTCTTCGTGCCATAACTGCATGAATTTTCAGTATTTTAGGCCTTCCACCATGAAAATCCATGGAATGGTTTACTCAAAAAGAGTTGCGCCAATGCCAAAAAATGGAAAATATTATATACCTGAGTAAAATAGGGGTACTGATTATATCTTGGGCCATTTTATAACAAATAGTGTATATTTATAGTATATAATTATGTATATATATTGTGTATTGTTTGGCCTACCTTTTTCTTTTTTTCCAGCTGATTTCGGCCTCACAAGCCGCTAGGTGCAAGGCCCCTTAATAAATTGTACCCCTAGAAAATATGATTCTTTTAAAGGTTGAAATTTCAAACTATATAAACTTTATCTTATTTCTCATCTCAGCAGCGGAAAATAAACCAACGCCTTTTCAAATTTTCTCGACCGACTACTCAATTTTCATAACTTAGCCTGGTATTTTCGAAAATACCTATATCCATCACAATGTTTGACTCAAGCCCCCAACCTTCGGCATCCTCGTTAATCCTGTCCTTCGAAGAGGCAACCAGTCTTCATTTGCTCCTCCTTCGCTTCAGCGGCCTCCTGGTCTCGAACCGCAAACTCATCACCAACCTTCTACGTTTTTTCTCACACCTATCCGAGGGCCTGCTCACGGTATCCTACGTGTGGACGATTGTCAGCGCTGAAGGTTCCGAGCGCTATGACTTCGAGCTCATCGCCGAGACAGTAGGCCACTGTGGTGGCCACTCGCGCTTCCTCATTTTATACCTGAACCGCGAGCGCTTGGCCGGCTGCGTGCGCGCCAGTCGCGACCTCTGGGATGACCTAGACGGCCTAGGCAGAGAGACAGTGGCGCAGTATGTGAGCAAGAGTATCAGGTTGGCCAGGTTTTACGGGGGAGTCTGTGGGTTCATGTGCATCGCGTACATCACAACGTCGCAGATAGCGCCCATGTTCGAAGCCCAAAATGAAAATACGACAGTTTATAGGTGAGTGGTGTGGAGTTATTCATACTTTACTAGGTATAAGGTGTTAGGTTTGCCTGTAGATGTACCTATAAAGAGAATGTAGAAGTATAAAAATATAAAGAAAAAGACACAGTTGCAATACAGTTTGAAGCAATATTCAAATATGTATGAGGTAAGATTTAATTAATTAATAGCTTTGAGGTAAAGATCAAAGAAAAGAAGATTAGAATAAAAATAAAAAAATGAATCTTAACAAAATTATAAAAGGAAATTAATACCTCAAAATTCATTGACCCCATAGTAACGCTTTCGCCTGTAGAGCATTTTCCCCTATACAAACACAAAATATGTCTCTCACTCGAGCAGATCTCTCCCGTACGCCTTCGTCGTGGAGGTACACGAATCGCCCTGGTACGAGGTAGCGTTTGTCCTGCAGATACTCTGGGTGATGTGGGCATGCACGGTGACCACAGGTGTTGATACCACGGCGCCCTTTCTCATCATGACTGGTTGCGGCCACTTACGCAACCTTGGCCTAGCCCTTGATCGCGTCGCCTTGGCGGCTGACTGGCGCGAGGCGCATCGGAGTCTAATCGGTTGCATCAGGTACCATCAGAGGATACTCATGTGAGTATCAGAAGTTTAAGCGATGAGAAAGCCTAGTGAGAATATATAAGAAAAATTGTCATAAGATTATAACAGTTATTGAATATATGCCGAAAGCTTTTTTTTTCTAAAATCTCTCGAGAATTACAATCTAATGTATAAAGATATGTGGATATTTAATGGATTATTTTTTTCGTTTGATATTAGTAATTTTCCTAAACATCATTGCTACCGTTCGTTTTTAAAATATTCAATAATAATGAAACGTTGAAAATAATGAAATAATCATCTATATTATTACCTAACAATTAATCTCTATACTTATAATTAAAGCTATACTTAAAGTTAGTGTTTATATGAGAAAGATTTTTTAACTTGCACATTCGTAGATACATGAAACTTTAACAGCGATAATTAACAATTGGCCACCTGTTGGTTTCGACGTTACGTGCGGAATTTACAATGAATCGTCTCTTTATACAGGCTGTACCAGCAAATCGATAGCATCATGAGCTTTGTATTTCTTTTTGGTCTGATCAGTACTACTTATAATATTTCGCTCATTGGACTTAAACTTATTGGGGTGAGTTCCTCCGAATGTTATTTCGTAATTGAATAAAGAAATGCGAAAGATATACGTGATTTTAACTTACTCAAAATAGGAAAGTGACTTTAGCACTTGATTGATCTTTGAGCTTACCGGTACCTGTATCATCTAGGTCAAACCTGGGTTGAAATTAATATTTACTCACATATAACATGGTGCAATATGTATGCTGTTTTAATACGATATTTTCCAAGAATGTTGTAAAGAATATTACACATAAGATTATGTATGAGATATCACATAAGATTTGAGGTGACATCTCATGTTACATTTTATGTGAAATTCTGCAAACATCGGGATCATAAATCACGTTGACAAAACATATTATTTCATCAAAAAAAGTTTAATTAAATAACTACCACGTAGATATTACGTGGTCAAATATCTTAGATTCTCTATACATTAAGTACAGGATGAACCAGAAAAATTGAAGTACGTTGCCATCCTCGGAATATTTCTTGTGCAGTTGCTGGTCTGCCAATGGGCTCCTGATGTCCTTCTCACTCAGGTATTATTTCTATTTCATTAAGTTTTAAATGGTTCTTATGGGTTTTCAACTTTTTGAAAAATCTTTACTGTAGTAGAAGTATTTTATTTTGTATTAGCCATTTATAATGTTCTGCCTACTACTTATTCGTATAAGAACCTATATTGAAAAGGTATGAAACAATTATCCAAGCCGTTATTAGATTGTTGCAATTTCTTGACTAATAAATAGCTACACGCATATCTTACCCTAGAAAAACTTTAATCGCTTTAATCGCTCTATTTTCACCAACGAATCTGAAAAAATATTGTCTTGAACCTATTCACATCTAAGCATCTCATTGGCAGCTTCAATGTATTTGAGTGGCCATTTTCTTCGAAACTAATTTTGTATTTTCAGAGCAAAGTCCTAGCC
>UCWB01004844.1:0-10887 GCA_900474355.1 Torymus geranii | reverse complement strand
CTATAGCTGGGAGCGAGGGCCAATTGTCGTCTCGGCGGCTAATCGAGAAGCCACAGTGCAGCAACACACGCCGCCAATAGCACCGCAGCCGGCCTGCCAACCTGACCCGTCTCACCACACGCAGGCACTATGTATACATATACACCTATATACAGACATAACATACACGTATACTCGGAATAAAGTGCGAACGGGCCGGTGCAAAATCTGCTGAGCGTCGCGTGAATTCTCTCGCCCGCGTGCGTGCGGCAGCGGTGCTCGCGGTACGTGCGAACGAGCGAATACGCGCGGACGCAAGCCCCGGAGATTAGCTACGCGAGGCATTTAATTCTGAGCAGCGCGCAGCGGTGGCGCTACTGTGCTGCATACGAACGCGTATAATGTAATGTAATTTAATTAAATCCCCTCTCCCGCGCCTTCACAAGCGTTTCAAGAATGTCCTTTTCAAGGGTTATATGCCGCGGGTGCGAGTGAGAGAGAAAGAGGAGGGAGAGAGCTCGCGACAATGAACAGCTAGATGGAAAATGCATGGGCGAGGACGTGTGAATGGAAAGGGACGAGGGTGGCAGAGAACAGCGAGAGAGGAGGGGGGAGGATCGTGCGGGAAGGGCGTGAGGACCGCCAGCTCAAATATCTTCATGAAAATATTTTTGCGAAATGCAAATAATGGAATTATTTTTTGTTAGTAACTAAGTTGTAACAAATAAATTAAATTTTTTTTTAATAATCAATAGATATTGCTTGGATGCAGTGGAAAGCTTGATGTTTATAATATAAATGACCACACATTGCGTTAAAAATTTCTTGTGAAACTGATCAATCAAACAATGCAATTATTTTTCTAAAATAATTATTTTATTTTTAAACATGAATTAATTTATTTCGACTAAGCTATTTCCAATATTGTTTACTCTCATTTTAAACGTAATCAACGTATTATTCAATCCTAATTATGTGGAAAAATGCAATAATAAAAATGTTACATTCCATTATATAAACTGTTGCTACAACAAAAATCAAAGCTTCTGCAAAAATCACTTTTTAAAAACTGTTAAAATTCTAACGGAAGCTTTCATTTGCTTTTCTCAGAATGAAAAAATAATTAAGTTTGCAAAAGTTATGAAAATTTGAATTTGGGTATACAAAATGCACTGCTAAATCTCCAAAATTCGTTGTTCGACGGACTGTTATAGGTATATTTTTGTAGGGATGCAAACCAATATTTTGAAAATTTATCAAAGATATAAATTTTATATTAATTTGATTAATTGTATGGATCTAATTAAAAATCTTATTTTTGTTACAGGTGAGATGGGAAAATTTGTGCTAGAACAGCTCTTTCATAGTCGTAAGTTAAATCTAAAACGTGAATATTTAAATTGATTAACTTAAACGTACCGTTAACCCCATTTTTATCTATGTCGTTACGATGAGATTGTCAATCGCCCCGCACATAAATCATCCATCAATGGGAGCACTTTTTTCGCTACGAGTGCGTTTGATGGCGCGTTCCAGCAATGACAGGCCGTAGCCTGAGGGTACATTGTAAGTGAAGTACCATGGATTCGAGGAAAGAGCGCGAGGCACTCATTGTCAGCGCGTAATAGCTCGTTGTGCACGTTGAAGGTTCCTTCTCGCATCTAATTGCGTTTGCTCGCGTGTACCTACGGGTAATTGTGTGTACTCCCCCTCAACGTCTAAGTTCTCCTCGCTGTCTATTGTTTTTCGCAATTATCTTGGCCAGTCTTTGCAGCACAAACTAATTATGAATATCTCGGCCACTTAGCAAGATTAGTATACTCGTTTTGGGTATGTTAGTTATTTTCATGTAAGAGAAAGAAATATTTGCAAAATAATAAAATTTTGACCCTTATCTAAAACTTGAAGCAGCATACCCACACCTACAATGTTGCAGAATGCATTGAAAATATCATCACTCCAAGAAAGAAAGATAAAATAATTAAAATGATACAGTTCACTTTACGTCCGTTACATATGAATAATAGATTTTTATTTGCGGAGGTATTGACAATTTCAAAACTTTGAGAAAATCAATTACTCAAACAACGGAACAAAAGAGACCGGCGAATAATTATCGGCCGCTATCGACGAACGAAGACAACCAGACGAGGCAGAGCTAGAAGGCACAGTGGAAAGAGACTTTCGAAGTCGCCTATCCGCTGACGAAACTTTTCATCCTCTTCCACGGCGGCGGCTTCTTCATCGCGGTCCTTCCATTGTTCTCGGCCATCAACAGCAGCAGTGACGCTTTATTTCGCATAATCCAGAGCGCCACGCGCTCCGGCGCATTCACGGATGAGTAATTGCATTGTCAAAGCGGCTTTTCTTGCTGCCAGACCCTTTTTCGTAAGAAACCTGCGGTTCGCCCGACAGGCGACTTCTTCGGTTTGGTTCTAATTAATCGGCGAGCCAATGGGTTTATTGTACCCGCGAGCGTAATTAATAGGAATTAAATGATAGCTCTTATTAATTCTATCGTTGGGGAGGGCTTTAGGGGTTATTATATAATACTTGAAATTATCTTTTGTTTCAATATCTAAATATCCATTATGTAACTTATGACCTTAATTGAGTTTTGATTTAATATATATGCAATTCTGCAAATGAAAAATTTTGACATAATTGAAAAAGTCAATGTGAAAACTTTTTATTTTAGTATTGTCTTGCAGTGACAAGAACATGAAAATGTAAATTAATTTTACAGAAGCTTGAATATAGACTCCTTATTAAAAGTAAAATAATTTAGTATCATAAAGTAATTATTTATCTTGTTTCATATGTATCTACGCTTGTTAATAATAATATGAAAAAAGATAATGCTTTTAAAATAATATTTATTAAAATATATTAAGTTTCACACCAGCAATCTACTATATTTGTAAATAAGGGATACATTAATTGAAGAATTAATAATCAATTGAAGAATCATTATTATCACTCTTCACAAAGAATTTTTTAATCGTTCTGAAGTTACGAAAGTTTAAGGTTTCGCAATTTTTTAGTAAACGTTGTTTCAAAAATATTTCTAATACCGAGCGAGCTTAATGTTGTATTGGCTATATTGTCCAAGTCAAAAGTTAGTCCATTACTTTATTACTTAAAATATTACTATGAACGCTTTTTGACTTATTTTGGAGTTAACAGTTTTATCAAGGTACACCAGACAAGCTACAGTTCAAGCACTCAAAACCGAAAATCAAATGAAAATTTTTGAAATATTTCAACTTTTAAAACTCATATATCTTAATACATTTTTTATTTCATTCAAAATAATGGCACATCTTCAAATTTTATTCAATTCTTATTTTTGTGGCAAGTTTATCTTTGGCAGGTACATAAAGTTTATTATGAAGTTGTGCCAGTTCAATTATATAATTAATCGGGTAATATTAAAATATGGAAAAATCGAATTTTTTTTTCGTCGCCGGGTTTGGATATTTGCCGGAAGTAGTCTCATTTCTTAATGGTCTTGAAATTATCTATCGATCCATATTTTCGTGGGCCCGATCGGATAATATTAAGTCGATTAAAAAAAACAAAGAAAAATATGGAAAAATCGAAAATAATTTTTTTTTACTCTACGTTTGGATATCTATCGGAATTAGTCACATTTTCTTGAAGGTCTTAAAATTTCCTATCTATCCATATTTGTGTCGACCCGATCGGATAATATTAAGTCGGTTAAAATAAATAAAGAAAAAAATGGAAAAATCGAAAATAATTTTTTTCGTCGCCGGGTTTGGATATTGATCGAAAATAGGCACGTTTTCTGAAAGGTCATAAAATTTCCTATCTATCCATATTTGTGTCGACCCGATCGGATAATATTAAGTCGGTTAAAATAAATAAATAAAAAAATGGAAAAATCGAAAATAATTTTTTTTGTCACCGGGTTTGGATATTGGTTGGAAGTAGGCACATTTTCTGAAAGGTCATAAAATGTCCTATCTATCCAGGATAGGATCTATCAAGTATATTGTAATAGTAAAATAGTACATTGTGCAACTAGGGAGCAATTGACTTTTTCAGACTCGGATGATGATTTTGAGCACTCGTGCATCACTCGTGCTCAATCATCATTCTCGCTAGAAAAAGTCAGTTTTTCTCCCTAGTTGCACAATGTACTATTTTTTAACACATGCATGAATAAAGCCCTTTTTCTGCGTAGAAAAGTGAATCGAAAATCGAACTTTTCAAGCGTTTGGCGAGATCTCCCGCAGTAGCGGGAGGAAAAGACGTTTTCGTCCGATTTTCGGTTTCGCAGGCTTAAACTCTTTCTCTGGTGCATTTTTATAAACATATTGAATAAAAAGTGATAAATACGGTTTGGTAATTAATTATTTATAATCTTTAGTAATACTGACTCGCGACTTAAATCGTATAATTTAAGTCTATATACAACCATAACGAGCGAGATCATTTAGCTAGTATTTATTAAGATTTTAATATATGTATTAACTAAAAATTTTCCAGGATCTTATTATTATTATCACATTACTTTAGGTAACAAATTTAGGTAACATTATAATGAGAATTTAACTTATATTACATGAGCGTCTCTGTGCTCTGATTTCATTTCTTCTCGTTGCGCCTAAATGAGTTAGCTGGTGAAAGTAAAAAAGCGATACTTCATTTTCTCCTGCTCATTCGAGAATTTTTCCGACTGAATGACCTTGCGTGCAACTATATTCGTAGAAAGAGTCCAACGACGAGGATTGCAAAAGTAGGTAGAGTCGAGTCTTTGCACGAGTACATTATATACAGGTAAACAAGTTTCTCTTCATGGCTGTGCGCGTCGTTAAGTTCGTGCGCTTTTTTCACTTGGGGTGCAGAATATTGCTGATTACGCAAGTAAGAAAGAAGGCATTCGAATAAGCATGGATGCGTGCGCAAATTAGCGAGGTGTTCACGATAGTAATGAGATTCTCAGAGACTGTGTTGGATGGAGTTGGTGTGGAGAGGGGGGAGGGGGGGGGCAAATTGACAAAGGCTAAAATTTAGCGTATTCTTTAATTTAAGCTGACTGAAGATGAATAATCTTTTTCTTTAGTTTTATTCCCTTGATTTTTCCCTTTCAATTAACAACTTACGTATAAAGCCTTGAATTCTTATGTAACAATATGGGATGCGTTTATTCAAATAATTAAAAATAAAACACCTTATACTGCAAATAGGGGATCTCTCCTCGTTTCGTCAAAGGAATTTAGTAAGTTGTAAAAGTAGAAAATAAAGATCTTTATAAAATCCGGTCATCAAATAAAGTGGTTCATTTTTTATTGCAAATTATAAGATGACTTAAGCACAAGATCTACTCTATCATACACGTACACTGTCACATACACGTAGAAAAGAAATTAAATCAATGTGGCCCCTCTGGCTTCCAGAGAATGCGGGCATGGATCTCGCAAGTGGATATTTGACCTTGTTACCTGCATAGGATTTTAGTGCCTACTTGTTAAAGTGGTTCAAGTGGTACCCTCACTAATTGCGCTGCTCTCAACGGTGCTTTTAGGAAAGAAAATCTGCACGAGGTTGCACATATTATATAAATATTATGTCTAAAGCTAAGTTAAAGTTTAGTCTTGTCATTTACTCCGCTCGTCGGGTGTTGTATTCGTGTATAATTCGCACTGCTGCGTTGTCTGATTCTCTCGGTCTTTACAGTTTTGTGTTCAACCCGCACACATACTCTATTTACATTATTCGGTTACGATTCTCTTCATATCTATATTAATATATGCACCTACAAAAAACTGCGATTGTTTGGAAAAAAATTATCTGACAATTCCGGAAATTGGCCGGTTTTACAGAAATAGAAACTATTTCCAGAAAAATGTTCGAAAACGTAGAAGTTCAGATCTCTATATGTGAAGGAAATGCTATAATCGCTTCGAAAAAATCGTTCTTTCTAAATAGCGTTTTTCTAACAATTGATCACAGTTAATTTTCTTAAAGCCTTGAGGTTACTTTTCTCACTAAAACGTTTTCCCATCTATTTCGAATCTCACCGCACTAAATGCAAAATTTATAGGCACACAGCTATTTCTCTTTTCCGGTTGCCATTCGTCCCCCCTTCTCTCTCTCTCTCTCTCTCTCTCTCTCTCTCTCTCTCTCTCTCTTTCTTTCTTTCTTTCTTTCTTCTTTTCGCCCATTATCTCTCTCTCTCTCTCTCTCTCTCTCTCTCTCTCTCTCTCTCTCTCGCTCTCTCTCACTTTCGCTTCGTCTGAGATGAGCTTCCGCGCTCTTTCCGCAGTTCCACGCGAATCCTTTTTCTCTTAACCCGATAACGAGAGCAATTTCACGCTGATAAAGAAAATCGAACAACTGCCGCACCTCGTCGCGTGCGTGTGCTTATCTATATACCATAGCCTCTCCAGCGCACCGTGGTAATCAGTATTTATCAAGCTCACTCGTCGCGCTATCGACAGCTCTTCCACTCTCATCCTCCCCCCCGCTTTCTCTCCCTCTCTTTTTAGTCATATCGCATCGCTCGCTCGCGACTCTCGTTTATTATATGCGCTTGCGAACATTGAATCATATCGGTCACGTGTGCGCGCCCGCGCTTATTATTTCCCAAGCTCGTACACCTGCGGACTCGCTGCGCGAAGTGCGGCAATTATCATTAGTAATTGCCGGTCGCCCGGGTCGGCTCGGACCTCATAATTGGATTGATCGTTAAACAACGCGAAAACATATGCAAGCGTATACGTTACGCGAGAGCAAACCAGGTACAGACACATATACACACGTGTGCGTGACTGCACGAACAGAGAAGCGACGTCATATCGTCGTCGGCACTGGTTGGTTATTTATTTGTCGGCGTTTAAAACAAAGTGATCCGAATTGGTCGTCGGTAATTGGATTGCGGAAGTCGTGTGGCGGACGAGAGACGGACGAATTCACGGCTGGTGCTTTTGCTTGTTACGAAAATATGCTCAATCGTCGGAAATTTCGAAATTTGAAGCGACATGTTTGCTTTACGGTTGATAGCTTTATGTGACGTTTTAGTTAGTACTGCATGAAATAGTTTATTACCTCATTAATTACTAATGTATTACAGCGAATTAAATAAACTGTACAAGAAAATTATATAGTAACTGTTGTCGGTAAAGATAAAAATTATAAATTATTTTGTAAAACTGCGATGAATAAAATCTCTATGATTGGTAGTACTGGCTAATTAGAAAATGATAGTAAGTAGAAAATTTAATTTTGTTTGTATATTTTTAAAATCCCATTAACAATAATCATATTAAAAAAATGTTGTCTATCTTTCATCATCCCACCCCATAATTTATTACGCTAAAAAGTCTCCATTTTATCTTAATTATGTCATTTTCATATAGTTTATTCTTGTCAGAACGTATTGGCCAATGACTTTTCACATGCACTAACAAGGAAAATATACACCTTTTGGATTTTAACTGGGTTTTGGAAATCGATTTCTGATATCTCAAAATGAAGCCTAGTGCTTAAAGTTCTGTCTAATGGGCCCTTTTTCTTAAGATATGGGCAATCTAATCTCAAATATTCTCTATTTCGTTAAAAAATTATGTCTCTTCTATTGACTGATGTTACATTGCAAGTATCTAGGATACGAAAACTAGCAAAAACGATTATCAAAGTTGACAGCAAAAGCTACAATTTAAGCGCTGACTCGACCTGAGCCGGGGGGGGGGGGGGGGGGGGGGGGGGGGGGGCTCACATCATATTGTCCACCAGGCTGAGCCGATTAAGAATTTCTCATTGAAACAGTAAATTAATACATATTACTCTAGAACATATCTTCGTTAGATTAGAACGTAACGCTCGAAAACGCGCTCTTAAATTATAAGATGAGAATATACAGGTGATGATAAGTAAAATATACATAATCATAAATGAGAAACACTGCACTCGAAAAAACGTTCAGAATTTAGAGTCTCATACCGAATAAAATTGTCCATTGGCTGAAACATTTAAACTAAATTCAACAACATAGATTTGAAACTGATCTTTTGGCAACGCGCACTTAAATTGTAAGATGGCTATATATAGAATTACCATGATGATCAAAAACTTTTTTAACACTAATAGAACACACATAAAACACTGTTAGACTTTTAAACAGGGCAGAGAAAGAGATAAATTAGCTGAATTGGGTGATTTCGCTTGCGGATCCTCGGGCGAAAACCAATGCCCGCGCGAACACGTCTGATCGCTTCGAGCGCCGCGATTGGAATCTGCTATTCTCCGTCAGGAACGGCCGGCACTGGAGTCCCAGGCTGGGCATGTCTCGGACTCCACTTCTCTGAAAGGGTGAGTGACGTGCGAGGTAGTCCGAACGGCTCGAGCAGTAACAAAGAGCAATCCCCTGACGTGGCGAATGCGGTAATGCCCTTAGAAAATACTTCACATCTTATCCACACTCCTCACGCACGATAGACACATCTTACCTTACCACATCTTCACACACTTGCACAATGCGGGGTAGTTCACGGAAACTCTCGATTCCCCTGATTAGGTTGTCTGGCAAGGGACATCTCTTCCTTTCTAGAAGGGTACAGTTTAAAAAATGAGTTGTTCGGCGTTTCTAGGCCGCTAGATAGTACAGATAGTAGGCTCGGAAAGGGGTAACCGCCCAACTCCTGGCTGTCCCACCAGTTGACGCATAGTCTTTCTCTGGCGAGTAGTACCAATTGGTGACTGGATAGGATCATGTTTCCCAGGAAGGATGCTCTACCGAGGTCACCAGTTTGGGTGGAGAGAAACTGCTCCGTCGTTCTCGGGCAGGGTGCAATCATGAGCCGAAGTTCTGACCCGACCACCAACACTAAGTACATCCAATTTCCAAATCAATATGAAAATGGAAAATATAGAGATTTAGTTTCAGAAGCGCTTACACACTAAGCTCTCAATCTCCCCATCAGAAAATGCGGAAGAGAACGTAGTTCTAACAGACCACGACACTGTTGACGCAGAATAGAATGAGATGACTCCACTGCAGGACATACACGTGACATCACGTGATACTAGTAGGCTGAGATCAAGAAAAAGAATAAGAAACTATGTGAGTGGAGAGGCAGTGGAGACTGCTGGATAAAAAGAAGGGGTTCCGTGGATGACTGACCCCTGCCGATGGCTCATCATCTTCAAGCGAATCTGCCCCAAGCGATACGATTCCCCCAGGAATAGAGAAAATCAGGCCTGCTGGGGCTAAATGCACGGGAGACGGCAATAAACTGGTCCCTGCCTGAAAAAGTCAACTGGAGCGGGGCGGCTGACTTATAGTGAATAGGTCACCACTCCACTTAGAATAGCGGTGATTCCGCAAATCTATCCAGAAAACCGCCTCAGCGAAGAAGATACGCTGGTGCTCCAGCCTGTGAAAAGCGCCATAGACGAGGCACCAGAGGATAGCTACTTTCCATCCTTCTTGAACAACTGGAGGGGAGCACGTGTGTCCCACTGCAGAACCCAGTAGTGAAGTGGCTGAAAGAGAAAGTTGGTGTTGGACGCCCTGGGAGGGCGCCAGCCTCGAGGCAATAGAGATGGGGGACCTCCTAACGCTTATCCGGGTTACAATTTTTGTTCTCGGCAAGCAGTAGGCAGGAGCGGTCATGAAAAGACTGTCAGAACTGGCAGAACCTGAGCTCCAAGGAGGTCGGAACGGAAGATTCAACCGTTCACCTCCTCTGCCAATGTCTCGCTTCCTTTGCATACAACAGGGATGTGGGAGAGGATGTTTCCTTCAGCCGGACGCCCTGAGAAAGCAAAGGCTATAGTCTATAGTCTATCTGCCAGGTTATAGAGCGGTTATAGAGAAGGTTCCAGCGCAGCGAGAGGTGGAGAAGCATCGTAGCTAAGGGGGACTGTACAATGGGTGTAACGCGAGTGATGAGCATCGCGTCATTGCGCAGAGCCGCTCGCCCGCTTCACCACATAGACATAGACATGGCCAGCAAAAGCTAAATTTTAAGCTTTGATTGGTTGCAAAATAATAATTTTTCAGAAAATTATACGCAATCAAAGATAGCGGAAGAAAATGGTTAAAAATTTATCATTATTTTAAGCGTAAATGGATCCTATTTTTAACCAATTATCTTATGCTATCTTTGATTGCTTATAAAATCCTGAAAAATCAATATTTCTCAACGAATCAGAGCTTAAATAGTAGCTTTTGCTATATACTTTTATACACTTTTTTGCTTCTCTTCGTACCACAAATCCTTGCATAAAGTAGCAGGTAATAGAAGTGCCATCAGTTTTTAACTAAATAGAGTATATTTGAGATTATATTGCCCATCTCTCAAGAAAAAAAGGCCAATTTGACGGAAATGAGCGCTAGACTTCATTTTTAGACACCAAAAATCGATTTTCGAAGCCCTATTAAAATACGTTTTCCAAAGGGTGTGCACTTGTAAGTAAAATCATTTACTCACTTTCACCGACCCAACCTCGAAAATAGGAGAGCTTTATCGCAAATTGTTTTTGAAGAAACGGGCATGAGGAGTGAGAAAACTCGTCAAGCGAAGCGAGTCAAAAGAAACGTTCGGACGATACGAGAGTGAGATCGCGAGTGCAAGTTCGTTCCGATCAAGGCGCCTCTCCCACTTTCTCTCATATACACGCGAGTGCGCGCGAACGACGACAAGAGAGCGAGGGAGAGAGACAAAAAATCGTTTATCTAAATTGCACAGGAGCTAGGAGCCTGAGCGAAATGTAATTTACAGCGGTAAAGAGCCAAAAGTCGCGTATCCGCAACGCTCGTAACGTATATACCCTATACCTCTTGGCCGGACGGCCAAAAAATGCCGGCAATATTTTTATCTAGGCACGGGCTACTGCGACGACGAGGACGATTCACCCCCTTACAATATATATATA
>UCWB01004843.1:0-10895 GCA_900474355.1 Torymus geranii | reverse complement strand
GTATAGAAGAGATATCTTTATTACAATTTTTATTCTCAGATTGAGTTGCTTAATGCGGTTTAAGTTTTGACATGCAACAAGCAAATATTGTTCGTTACCCGAATTTTGGCATTAGTGTGTCCTAAATTTACATTATTTACATCGACTCCGTCGTAGCTTCGAATTAATTCTTTATTCCGATCATTTCTACGTTTCCAGGCGGATTTTTTCTCGTTTATTTGTTCCATTTGTTATGGAGTTTTCTCTTTTATTTCCTGTGACATCGCTGTCTGTAATTCGTTTACGTTTACATTTTTTCGATTGCAATTGGTATGTCTTATTATACGATTTAGTCTGTGTGTTAGCCGTATCTGAAGGTGGACTGGGTTTGTTCTGGCTTATTTTATCGTGTTTTCGGTGACGTTGGTCGTCTCCATCATAATCAGCTAATATTTTTAACAACATATTTTTGTTTTTGACTTGCTTTCCTAAAATCGCGTGCAGAATATTTCTTTCGAAATGTTCGCTAACGCGCAAAACAAACTCAGCCTCTGTGTACTCGAGATCTAGCGCTTTTCCTAAACTGAACAGATTCGTTACATATTCAACGTGATTAAGATTACCCCACGGCTGGTGCTGTCCGAAATCTATTTTTCGTTTCACACAGTTGCGTATTCGCGCTCCAATATTGTTGATAAATTGGTCATATGAGTCAATTTCTGACTCTTGTAAATACCACCGATCCTTCGCATCACCCTCGAGTGCTTGAGAAATTAAGCATAAAAGTTGATCAAAATTCGATCTTACTATGTTTATGTATTTTTCAAATTCGTTCGCTTTTCGTTCTCAAGTCCTCGATATTTGGGAATATCTAATTTTATCTGTTAGGACGCCAGCTATAACGCACCAGCGTAATGAAAAGCTAGTATCTGTATTAATTTTTTATTCTTATTTACTAATGAGATAACAGGTGTCATTACTTGGTCAATTTTAATTTATAATGTAATTTAAAGTTCATGTACTGGACTCGAGCGAGTTTTCGGTAAAGGGATTTTCTACCGATCTCAGGGTAAGATGCCGGCGCGTAATATGCCAGAGTCCGTGCTATTGAATCAGAGAGAGGTAAGGAAGGTAATGCAAGTTAGTAGTTAGCGCTGAGTGGCTGCTACCGTGCTGCGTAATTGTTACGGCTAAATAGCCAGCGTCGAGGGCCGACTAACGTATCGTTTTATAGAAAGGAACGGCGGGTAAATATGGTGAGTTTACAATGCAATAATTATTATTAATTCAAAATGTTAAGTTAGATGGATGTTTATTCATAAAAAAAGTTACAAATTATATAGTAAAAAATGTTTTACGAGCGTAAGGGGAACGCCAGCATCACTTGCCTAGGCGCAATGCTTATCGGTAAGTGTTTAAAGTAAGCTCGAACACTAATGTGTGACGATACCGAGAATCGCGGCTTTATATATACTCGCCAGCTATCTACTCTTCTCTCTTGCGCATGGCAATAAAGGTGTTTATATCGTGAAGTCAGAGGCACAAGTAAATTCGGTCATACAAGTAAAGCCGTGATTTATATTCGGTACTGCGATGCCTCTATGGCGTCAGAAAACCTGAATCGGTCAAATCGGTTGATGCGGTCAAAAACTGCGAAATCGGCACCGACAATTAATTAGATGCATCTCTATCTATTGTCACGGACGAATCGTGGCGATTGCTCGGCCGTCCACGGGACACCACGCAGCTACAGATAGCGAGCTGCTACCCGACGCGCAAAGCCCTTGGCCTCACAGAAGGTGTAAAGTATGCACCGTGGGAGCAGCTCGACGGAGCTGCGTCGGTGCTCCAGTGGGGAACTGACTGCTCAACGTGCCACATCGCCTGCAACTGCTTCAACCGTAACACTATGTTTAATTATAAAAGTGGAAGACACGGTTCATTGATATAAAATGCAACGCAGCCGGTGTCGCGGGTCGATCTGGGAACCTATTAGAGATGAATAGACGACACAACGACTCTATTGTGAAATTCAGTCTCATTAATAATTCGAAGACGCCTCACTACCTATTGTCCTCATTAAAATGATGCTGTGTAAATTCTAAATATTCGCGCCCTTTGCAAACTCAATAACATCGAAATTGATAGGATTTCTAATTTGTCATATTAGAATAGAAAAACCCGAATTTTCAGAATTTTTCATAGTGCAGATTTTGATTGATGATTATATCTCTGTACTTTGATGAATGTTTCTACTTACTCGTATTTTACCATATTTTATAGTAATTGACAATTCTCATATTTATCGTGTGATCTTTAGTTTCCTCCGGTTATCAAGCCCGTCGCCCTGTGAGAGGTTACGCGGCAATTTGAGTACCTTCTTAGTCTCCTTAAACATTAAAATCAAAGTTTTGATTGGGTAGATTTCGCTGCTTAGATGCTCCGCTGGACAAGCGTGGGAGGCCTACATCTAAATGACAATGATGATCTCAGCAGCTGCAGGTAAGCTCCACTCCCACACCTTGGCCCCTCAGTCGAGATTAATATCAACACTTATTACGTGCCTGGCCTTCTTTGAGATTCATCTTGAGGATAGAGGCTTGGATTCCTGTAACTTGGTGCGTTACAGGAACTGAGAGCCAGGAGCAAGAATGTTTTATCTGATTTAGGGTGTCCTAGACTCATGTATCACAAAAATATACTGCATTCCCCTGCTTTCTTGGGGGCTCATGGGGTTTCATATTAGTTTGCTGTATAGTCGCCTGGTATGCTCATATATGTGAGGGGTACCATCAAGTAGTGTACACGGGCCTCAACCTGGCGAAGCCATGGGGGAGGGTGGGCTGTCAGGAGCCGATTACACTACTACCGGGGATAACTCCTATCTGGCACGGCACGCCAAGGATGTTCCAGGACAATGCCCGGATTGTCACCGGCTGATATAGATACCCAACTTCGCGGCTCATCGGCGAAGGTGTAAGAGATTCACTGGCGATTTATACAAAAATTTCATCTGTTTCTTTCTCACCGTGTCTCTCTTTTTTACTGACAGGACCTTGCTGCGGCTATGCGGAGAAGATAAGGCGCGTGAGAGTCTGATGCTTTGTATCTTCGCCGCGGCCTTTTCCGCTGACGCACCCTTGATGCCAGAGCGTTTCACAAAGTGAGCTCCTTTTGGAAAAGCTTAGGGTATCGGCAAGGAACTCTACGTATGGAGTGACATTTAATAATTTTGATGACCTGGTGAAACACTTTAACCGAAGATTCGCTCTGAGAAAAACCTTCACGTACTACAACTACCAGTTAAACGGAATGCGGAAGGTACAATCCTAAACTGTTGGAGATTTTCGGGATCGCCTCATCATTCTATTGATGGAAGCGTAAAATGCTATGAAGAGAGAAAAGGGGCAAGGCTATGTGGATGCTATGATTGCACCTATGAAGGCTGCCTCCATTGACATTTTTATTCGAGGATTACCATACACAGTTAGCTCCACGATAGAGGCCTGTCATCCGAAAATCCTCGATGAAGCCTATTTGGAAGCAGTGTGAGTAGAATCTCTCATCAAGTCACGGATTCTTCAGATTCCCGAATGCCTGCCGCCACACAGTACAACGAAACTCACGAATTGTCACAAAACTTCAAACCGCGACCGTAAAATTATGCAATGTCGTTGCAGGGTCACCCTCCAGAAGTGTGTACCCCCGGAAGAACAAGATACGCCATACATTGGATACTTCTACCCCGGACCAGAAGAACAGCAGCAAACCGGAAGTCCTAACGTTGCCTTAATTGGAAACCCGAGTCAAAATGGTAACCGAGGCCACTTATACAATATAGCCGAGGCAGGGGAGGATACCGAGTTAGGGGTTGAGGGTATCCATAAGGGCCCCCTCGTCCCAAAAAACAAATAGACCCAAGGCTTTACTATCCAAATAATCAACAGTCACAATCGGGTTTTACCTTTGGCCTTTCTCCATCCCATGGCCCACCGACCTCGTACCTTTTACCGCAGTGGTCTTTATTTAAACTTGCTGGGGCTCGTCCGGAAACTCCTGCTGCGAGATCCGCACCGACGTCACCCAATTCCCATCATACACCACAAGAACAGCCTCAAACAGGCAACGCAATCCACCAGGCGATCCAGCCCGGATCAACGTCGCGTGTGTGAGAACCCCGCTAGCACTACTAGGAAATACTAATACTAGGAAGTGCTAGCTAATACTAGGAAGTGAGGACCCCGATAGCCATGCAGTCCAGATTGGTTACTGTAGCTCAATTGGTCGCGAAGATGCAAGAGAAGATGAACCTATAGTAGTCAGAGTAAGGGTCCCTGAAGGCCGCAAGGATGAATTATTGCTTATGGTAGGTAACAGTGCTACTGTCAACCTAGTTTAGATCGGAGCTCTAGATTCTAATACATTTGTGTATAGCACCTCGGGCAATCCCTTCGATTGGCATTAGTGATCAAATGGTGGAAACATTGGGAACTATTTCACTCCCGATTCGGGACAAACCGCTGACTTTTGAATCATATACTATAACTTTCCCATCGATCAAAACGGAGTCTTGGGTCGGAATTACGTTAAGCAAGAAAAGACCGTTATCTTATATGCATGAGCAATGTCATGCACCCGCTCCCGTTTATAGACCTTCCGGAATCTCGTAAACCTGTCAATATCTGCGAAATTATCATCGACGATAAGTTGGAAAATACACATAATACTGACTCTCCCGGCCAATCACCGTGTCAGAGGAAGTAAGTAAGGATAAGCGGTACGGGAGCGCCACTGGACTATTGATGCTCGCGACACCGTTTCATGACCCCCGGAGTCGACAGCCCAAGTGTCGGCCCTATGCACTTATGGACGGGGCACTGTCAACCGGGGTCCAGGCAACTTTATGCATGGTGGCGTTCATCCGTCTGTCGATGACGAACCTCTACGCCAGCCATGGTCTGAGGCCCGCTACTGGGATGTCGACGAATCGAAGGAAGAATTGCGGCTTGGTACCGTTGATACCACGGATCGAAGAGGAAATACTGCCCGGAGAAGCCGGGTCATAGTGGTGCATAATAAACATGCCGCGTATGCATATACCACACATTAATATGTATATTTGAAAAATTTTTTTTTTCAATGTACTGTCATTCTTTGTACTTCTTGATTCTTGTATTTATTTATTACCTTTGGGTACTTCCATTCCTTTCCTCTATTCCTCAAAACCCTACCTCTAACTGTCTTAGTAGAAAAAGGAATACTTTCTGTAAAAGAAATGGTTGGGTGAGCAAGATCTAAAAATAAAAGAAAGTTTTGTTTATATTTTATGACTTCGAAACGCGACAGGATGTGGCTTATTTAAATAATAAAACTATAAATTTACATGTGCCAAATTTATGTGTCGCACAGCAGACCTGCCCAGATTGTATCGATGTTGGCGATATTTCGTAGTGGTGCAGTACATGTGGAGTGCGAGAATACGTTTTTCAAGTAGTATCTATATCAAAATTAATAGAATTACATATTCGCGATAGAACAAATTTCAGTAAAATCATATGCTTAGCGCACAATGCACGAAGTTTCGACGCGCAATTCATATTAGAAGAATAGGCAGAACACGTGTCTCAAATTTTTAGCGCGTGTTATCTCTAACGGGCAGAATATAGTTGCAATAGAGATCAGCCGCATACAATTTATCGATAGTTATAATTATTTGTGAATGAAATTAAGTAAACTCACGGTTACTTTTGATTTACCTGAGAGTACAAACATTAGAGAGGCAGCGATTACACAGGCTGCCGCTCTAGAATGTTAAATTTTATTTAAATTAATTATTTAAGAATTTTTTATTTTGGAAGGAAGGTAAAAGAAAGTGGATAAGGAGAACGCAATTGAAATAATTTCGAGTTTCAAAAATCGCTGCGATAAGATCCATAGGAATATCGGATTACGTGGAGGTGGTGGGCGAGTTGTGGCTGGGCAAATAGTGGGGGGTCCAGAAGCCCCTTTGCTTACCTACTACTTTTATCCACAAGAGAGAGAGAAAACCAATCACGATGGGGTAAGATTTTGCACATGATCAAGCCTTCTACTCGAGAGAGATTATCATTATTTTATTTTCTTCCTCTCCTTAACACGTTTTCACACCCCTCAAATATGTGTAGGTGTCCATACGAGAACCGCCGTCTTTTACATATATATACGAATATAATGAGCAATATGTCATATATCTATTTGTTTTAAGCTCACAAATAGTATTTGCAACATATTGATAAAGACACGCGGTAGGCTCTATTATCATAGCACAAAAAGAGTAGCTTTCTCCCTTCCAACTTTTCAAATCATTCCTATATTTTCAGTAATATATTAAACTTATCATGGAACTAATTCTTGAAGTCCAAGGTTCAAGGGCGAATGGCGGAAATTTTGTATTCGATCAACTAGCCTGTGATTGGAATGATTTGGATGACGATACAAAAACTGAACACAGGTGGCTGCAGTTGAATTATCACGGAATAGGCTGGGAATACGGATAGGTACCATACGCTTATATAGTAACTGCATTTAATCATTTAAAAGCTAAGACAGAAGGACCACTATAAATTTGGGTGAAGGATGAAAATAAAAGACAGATCAGTGGATGATGCTGAACCAGTCGATGATGTTGAAGAGAACAATGTCGAAGATTCAGACAACGAAAGTGTAAACATGATACGTGCAACACCCTCGTCCCGATGAAGAGGATAATAACTCAACGATAGATTGGGGATCACGCATAATGATAACGCTGAGCCAGTATCGGGAACCAAGACAAGCTGTAGAAAGAGTTATCATGAGTGAGGACCCGCGCCCGTCGACGAGCAGAATTGACGAATGGCCACGCGCAGACACACTGAATGACTTTTATACAGCGAGAGCACCGCTGTCAAAGCGTTCATTCCACAATATAGAGGAGCATCATCGTTTAATATGGAATAGTTTCGACGAAAGGAGTCCGTTAGATCGATGAATAAATGAATGTAAGTTTTTTTAACTTCAATATTTTTTCATATGTTAAATTTTTTGTAATACGATATTTTTTTATGTCGCAGTAGGTTGGGTCCCACCGATGGTCCCACTTATGAGCTTACATCCAAAAATAGTCTCTGGTAACTTCATGGAAAAAAATCACAACGGAAAAATTTACGCTGAGTGCATGTATTTGCACTTCGAAGACAGTGATCTCATTGCCTCACACTTTGAGGATTTTTTTCACCGCTTCAATCATTCTCAGTTCTTCTGCAATCTCCATCGCTGTAAAATGCAGGAGACAAAATTACTGAATAAGCTCTCAAAAATCCGTTCAGTACAGTGGTCGCGGTTTGAAAACCCCTATTTCTGGATAAATTGGTGTTACAAACTGAAGCATTTATGTTTTGACGAAAATTTCGAAGGTATTACTAATGTATTTTAATGAAATTTTAGAAATTGGAGATGAAATGAAAGCATTCCACACTCAAGTTCGGTCATACAAGTAAGCCACATTATACATTTTTTAATGGTACATTTATCGTAAACACGAGTTACAAATAGATGGTTTGGCACTGGCGCGCCACGGCTGGGCGAGTTGATATGATATGCCTCATAAATTTTTACTGTAGCGCGTGTGCTACATATTTATACAAAATTTGAAATACAAGTCATTTTACAGAAACTCAGTACAAGAAACCATCGATGCCTATTCACAGCCGCTAAAGCCATCAAATCGCTGTGAGGTAGTTGCTGATATTTTCTACTATAACATCATGATATGTTCACTCGCTATCGCTCGCTCGGCATATTTATTTATAAATAAAAAATTATATTTTAATTGTGAAAATAAAAAAAAATAAATTAAAAAAAAAATAGTATGCAAGTTTTTTTCAATACAAAACCGACCCCAATTCATTGGCAATTAGCTTTTTCAAACTTCCTCTTAACCCTTTACTCAATATGGTCGACCAAAGACCGTTAACCTTTTAATATAATAGAAAAATTACTCAAATTACTCTTCAGCAATGTGGATAGTACCAAAGATGGCTGATGCACAAGATAATCGAAAATAGCGACTCCATACAGATTTCAGACAACTAAATGAAGAAACAGTTGGCAGCTGACACCTACAAATTACATAACGGTAATGAATCTGAAACACGGTTTTTACGAAATTGAAATGGGTCCCGACTCAGCTCCATTCACAGCAATCTAAGCCCCTATAGGATAAAATGGACAGCAGAATTTTCAGTGTAACCGAATGGCGATGGGGCTAAAAAAGAGCCGAAAACATTTTTTGTTCAAGCTATGTCCCTCGCTATGGCAGGCCTTCAAGGGGAAGAAGTTGAAATATATCTCGATGATCTTTTGAAACTTGGTGAAACGCTAGATGAGCACAATAAACGTCTAAGACGAGTGCTAAAAAAAATATTAGATGCAAATCTTACGATCGAGACGAAGAAATGTCAATTTCTGAAACATGAAGCTCCCGTAAGGTCACATAAAAGGCGGAAGTGAAATAAAAATGAGTGCAAAAGGCTTAAAGCAGTTCGCGACTACCCAGTACCGACTAGTGTTAAAAAAAGTTCAGAAATATCACGCATTTGTCAGCTATTACAGACGATTTATTAAGAACTTTGCCGATATCAAAATTACAGTGTAAGTGGGAGAAATTCATCTGGGAGCACGAGCAGCAACATGCATTCGAAAAATTAAAAGACATATTATGCCGCAAGCCAGCGCTTGGAGTGCCTGACTGGTCAAAATCATTCATCATGACTACAGAAGCATCGGATTACGCCTTAAGTGCAATTCTTAGCCAATGATAAATTAAGAAAGACCGACGCTATGCGTCAAGATATTTAAGAGGTAGCGAGCTCCGCTACTCAACGAACTAGTTCAGGACATCCGTCCGCACCTTCTTTCAGTGGTACGACGAAAGCGTGCAAAACTATGTTATAAACTGCAAAAACAAAATTTATTTTGAGTATTGCGTATGGATGTAGAAATATTGTGCCGCGGATGCATAGCTTTTCGCAAAACTTTTGTCGATATCGGCGAAATAGATCCGTTTGCTTCGGCGACCACGATAACATGGTGGTGGTGACGCACTGAGTATCGAATTTCGGGAAAGTCTGTCTCAAGCAAGTGACTACTCTAAGGATAACGATAAAAAAAGTTACTAATACTCGATGATTTGATACGCGAATCTTCATGCGATATTATATTACTTTGTTCCCGGAGGGTAGTCATCACAAAAATATTAGCATTATATTTATAACGCTAAATATTTTTCACAAAGGAATGTCACAGCGCGACATAAGCCTAAACACAAAATACATTGTACTCTATAAAAATCGCGTGATCGCGCTCGAATACAGCTCTTGAAGTTTAATTTAACAAAATATATAATGATTTCGTTTGTATATTTGGTTATTTATTGCTTAAAGTATTAAACGCAATAAGTTGAGTGACAAAATAACTTTAATATTATATTATGTTATTAATAAATATCATTAATTTCATGATATAAAAAAAATTTTTATATTTTGTACAATGTGTGAGAAAAGAATAGAATTGTTAAGAAATAATGTTAATATTCAATAATGTTTTGTATACACATATACTCATGTACTTTTAATATTAAAAACTATTTTGTTCTTTGTAAATAAAAAAGGCATGAAGCTCTTAAATTAGAAACTTAACTTCACTTCTGTATTTGATAAATTAGTTACTACACTTTCCCTAATTCTTTGTTTATGTGGACGACAAATTAGCTTGTATAAATGAATCACTATTGTAAAGATAAACAAAAAAGTTCAGTTATTTACAAGGTCAAATAGTAGCTACTTTACGTTTTCTTTGCATGTTAAATATATATAGTGGTACTCTTATACACAGTCTCACATAGCGAACTGGTATGTTTATGATACAAATCCATCACGCTGGTATTCTTATACACAGTCTTATATAGCGAACTGGTATGCTCATGATACACATCCGTGAGACTTTAATCGGTGCGATACGTTCGCGCATTTTCGAAACATTCGATGACTTCCATAACTTCGAGAATCTTCAAGAATATTCTGGAAGTTCCGACCTGGTAAGGATGGAGATCTCACCTATACAGGTGTGCAGGTGAGTAAGTAGGAGGCAGAAATCTCTTTGCTTGTCTACTATACATCGTTACTTTATATCGTTTGGTAGATACATAAGTAAAGATACATTTTAAGCTATGGCATTCCACATTAAATCCATAAGCAATCTATACAATGGCATATGAGGTTAATTTCCCTAAATGATTTTAACGTTCACATGGAACAAAGGAAATTGATATTTACATAACAGCGTATTTTCTATACCCTGTTTTACGTTTAAAAACAAATAAAAGCTACCTATTCATATCTAAATTAAAAAAAAAATAACACATCACACATCACTGACTGAGCAATTCACTTACTCTTGGCGTTGGAGGACGCCCCCTCGTCCGGCGTCCGGGGCAGCGATTTGACGGACTTGCTGGGAGACTTGATGGGCGAGCCGGCCACCGACCTCTTCTCCGAGTCGGCCCTGCCCGACTTCTTTGTCGGTGAGTTGGCCACGCCGTTCGATTTGGGCGCCTGCAATTCCACAATTCGGGATTGTTAACCAATGCAGATTTGTTTGTTTTGGACAAGGTGTGCACTGTCACCGGAGAACGTTACAAATTCCGTCACGTGAAGTAGGTGTTTTAATTTGAATTGATTGCCAATTAAAATTAATTTTCAATAACTGACAAAAGTTATTGGTAGCTTGTGTGTAATTATTTAAACGTTTAATTTGAAGTTAACTCGTATGCCTTCACGCAGCCAACGAAGTGAAGCTAAGAAAACTGAACGCATACACCTATATACACGCATGTATGT